>BGPR01020871.1:0-27290 GCA_013235015.1 Araneus ventricosus | reverse complement strand
TTTGAACTTTATTCTGATAATGCAACTCTGGGTTTTTTTGGTATCTACGATACGGCTGGGGATATTGTTCTTCGTAATGTGAAGTTGAAAAAATTTCACTCACTCATTAATTGGAAAAAGATTACTAGAGAAAATTGTCGCTTAAAAAGCAACACCACCTATCTCAATTTTCGAAATTTCAAAGAGAAAGAGAAAACTGAATTTTTCGTAACCAATACACGAATATTTCTGATTTTTTTAAAACATCTGATATAAACACGAGACTACATGTTCCTACCAGATGCGAAAAGAAAAAAAAACAGAAATATTCGTTATTGGTTACGAGAAGTTCAGTTTTCTCTTCCTCTTTGAAATTTCAAAAATTGAGATAGGTAGTGTTGCTTGTTAAGCGACGAAAAGATGTTTTCCATGAAATTTGTAGGAAATTGAGGAAGTTTCGACTTTCCAATCAATTACTATTAATTAGGTTTCCTATTTTTTAAAATGATCTAATTCCCTATTTTGAGGTAGACCTATGTCTCTCCATAGTGGTCTAATGGTGTGTCGGGAAAGGGAAATATTATGACGCTTTGCGTGGTATATTTAAACGCTTATAGCTCCACAACCAAATAATATAGAGAGTTGGTTTTAGTTTCATTTAATAGAGATAGGTTAGCATTGAAGATTGCGAAAAGAATTTTATAATTTATAATTACGGTTTAGTCACAGTCGAGTTGCAAATTTGGTGAAAGTCACGAAGAATTTTGATGACGTCACAGCTACTGATGCGCGGTTGTCAGCGGTATATTAACTGGATTTCAACAGATTAATAATTAATTCATTTCAGATTAATTCATTTAGAAGAGAAAGGTTAGCCGAGCATAGGTCAAAGGCACATAGAGCTACTTTAGTCACAGTTGAGTAATCGATTAATTAACTGTCCATAATTGATTATTAACAATTCTTGATTTAATTGAGCTGTCCTTTCCATCGATTTAATTCAGTTGAGGTGGTTTTAGTTTCCTTTAACAAAGGAAGGTCACAGGTCAAAGTCACATAGAGCTACTTTAGTCACAGAAAGGCACAGTTGAGTAAGGCAAGTATTTCTACGATCCTCAATCCCTTTTTTTTGCAAACACAGGCTCCCGTCGAATTTTGTTTTTAATTGGTCTAATATATAATAGGCCGTCTTACACTTGAGAATTACACTGGCGTTATAGCATGTTAGTTAAGATTTCAATGTTGGTAAGTGCCTGAGGCCCATAATTTAAAAAATAGAATTGTTCTCACTTCAGCCTTCTCTCATTCTGGCACCAAAGGATATTCTTGTAATTTGGAGTTAAAAATGAGGTTTTATACAATTAAATACAGCGTTAATGTTATTTGGAGGGTTCAGAGTTAAAGTTAACCAAGTCCATGTTTTACCCTTTCTGCACTAACACTGCCATGTTAGTGTAGAAATGTTATATTTACTGAGTAGTAATGAATCAAGTCCGTAGTTCAATTGGTGTCCAACAGGCAGCAAAAACAGCTAGAAATCCTCTGTTATTTTAAAGACAGTTAATCAACTTTGAGGTCTGCTCTCTCGGAAATGAATCTGGTGGACATGATTCACTTTAACAATGAATTCTTCAATTAACCTACAACTTTGCACTGAAATAACTCTTCAGATCCTCACTAGATGGCGCAACGAATGCATGAAATGAGAGCGGAGGTGAAAGGAAATCGTTGAACCTAATTCCAATCTTTTTGAAAATGTCTTCCAAAACGTCATATTGGTTTTTAAGATTCAGAAACAAAGCTATACAGGATTGTTTTACAGTGAGTTTGGAACGCCTTGGTTTGCAAAAACAATCCGAAAAACCTCCATTATCCTCAAAAAATGCCATAATGATCACAATTTCCAGCGTAAACTAAAGAAGCACTTGAATCTGTATGAGGCAACTTTTTTGATTGAAGATTCTCAGCATGAAAGCATTACCCATTAAATTATTTTCCCATGTTCCATTCAATAAAGAAATTTATAGATTTACCTGCAATTTTGCATAAAATATTATTTCATTTCTGACCAAGATTTATTACCTACTAGCTGTTACCCGCGACTTCGTGCGCGAAAAATTTGAATTTATTAATTTTTTTAAATTCATGAATGTAAATGTTTCGTTACATGTTGAAACGGGAAATTAAAAGTTTTGACTGTTGATAACTCATAATTGGACGACTAACAGGAGTGTCTGAAGATATAGTTAGGTAATTTGTTTATCTATGCTAACACACTTTTGTATACTACGTTTTTTCTTTTACGTTTTTTGCATGGATGTAGAGGTTTTGTAGTCTGGACACACGTGAACACGCCATATATAGTTGCCCATGGGAAAAATATGGTTTTTCCAAATGTACACCTGCCCCTTTGCGTGTCTGGCCCTGAGCCTGGCAAATGCTAATTTTAAAGGGAATTGTTACATTTTGAACTTGGATGGTAAATTCTTCGGTATTATTGGAATGGGTGAAATTAAAACACTCTCTCGTTTTCAAACACTCTCACGACGTTTGGACCTAGGTGTGCAATTTGTAACCGTGCGCAGTGTCGGTACATCGAGATTACGTATCAATAGTACTGGCACACCGACTTTTAATCTCAGTTTGTCGGAAGGTACCCCTGACAATTCTAAGGAGTTGGAAGAACTTGTTATCTGTTATATGAAGAAGTTGATGTTAATTATTATTGTCCATTAGCATATCTACAGGTAGATATTCTATAATACCTCCCTCCATTTGTGACATATTTTTTATTTATCTGATCTAAACTTTCATTAATCAGTGCCAAAATTACCAATTCAACAACCATTCTCTATTCCTCATATATTCTCCGTTACTGTAAATTACATCATTGTACTCAATGGTAACATCAGGCCCTTATAATCTGTGGAATATACCATCCATCATGCTATATGTCATCCACTTCTACCATTCAAAAGAATACATGAAACAAAATACTATATCTTCGCATATTTTCCTTTAGTTATAATTAACATTAGTTTCTAAATTTTAATCTAAAAACTCTTGCAGCTATATCATATCTATCGATAGATTTCCGTCCCGACGTCAATTTATCGACAGCTTCTTGAATAAAATCTGATATGGAAAAGATACAAATATAAATAACTAAAATGAAATGGACTGCAAACTCGAAAAATGAAAATCAAGCGTCGAGTTGAGTAATTTCAGTTATTATTCCATAAATAAATTGTTTATTTTCTCAGAAAGATCACATAATCGCGGTTTGCTTTATGATCACGTGATGTTTGACATTAAAAATAAGTTATTCCACGTGTAGTTTTGCTGTGAAAGCATAATAAACAGACACACTTTCTCATTTAATATATTATTAAGGATTTATTATTTATTAGGAAACGCTGCATGATTGCGGTGATGAACTGCGGTGATTTTTTAATCTAATGAAATAAGCTTTAGAATTCTTTAAGAACCAATGAAAACAATGCCAAACAATATTTGAAAAAAAATAAACAGAAAAAATATTGGCAAAGTAATTACACCGTTGCCTAGCAACTCATCAGTATCAACTCTATGTAGTATCATTAAATTTGATTTATTTTAAAATCGTCTACGTGTTAACTTTTTATTAAATTTTGAAAAATTAATACAACTTGAAGGACAAATGTCACAAATATAAAATTGATATCATTAGAAATGTAAAATTTTGAACTTTAAGATGGTATAAAAATAATTTTGGAGGGATAATTTGCTCCGAACTTACAGCGGAAAAACGGTTTCGGTTACTTTTTAATTAACTGACTGTTTAATTAACTTTTGAGCTTTAAAAAGTTGACAGTAATCTTACCCTTGTCTTAATTAATAAGTGTGCAAAGTTTGGTTGAAATCAGTGACGTGGTTTAGGAGGAGATGTGGAACATAGGTACATACATACATACATACCCACAATGACTTTTATTTATATTAAGATTTCTAAAACTTCCATCAGTATACCATTTTATGAAAGCGTTTGGCTTATTTCAAGAAAGTCTGAAGTTTTGTTGAGGTCCGAGTAACACCATACAACAAGGTTTTGCCTTTAAACACTGTCCCACCGAGTGTGGCTGTCCCGGGTGGTTTAAAAATTTCCCTTTAACAACAACGTAGGCCGATCTGAGGCGGTTGACTTCGTTTGAGGGGAGGTTCTGAGATCGCTTAGGAGATAAGCGAGGTAGGGGGTCCAATTATCCTTGCCATTCGCAGCCCATTTCCGTGCGCCTTAAGGGAAGATTATAGCAGGGGTGGGTTGGTGGGGTAAATGACCACCCAGGTTGCTAAAGTCTAATTCATGTCGACTCCTCCGAAAACGTCCAGGTTTCAAAGAAGCTAGAAGATAAATGTCGCCTCGGTATTAAAGAGCTAAAGAAAAAACCTTCTTAAAGGAACCCAATGTAAAGCATAAATTCAGCCTCTACACGATTGATAGGACAAATCATTTTTGCTCTGGATATATATTCTACTTATTTTCGTAAAAATTACAATATTTATAATTTGGAACTCCGTTGCGATATTAATTGTATGATATTTATCTATAAAATTGATTAATAATATGAATGATTGCTCTGACACGTACAACTGCATACGTTTTGCCGTGCCGGATAGAACTTTGAGCGAGAGAAGACTCTTTTGATCTTATTTAATTTAATTATAAAAGTTGTTTAAAGAAAAATTGCCAAAAATATTTAATAAAGATTCTGAGCTTGATGTTTTCAATATTTCCTTCAACGTTTTTAAGTCCAAAATTCTTCAACCTTTAAACTCATAAATGATTTGTGCGTTCTTTTATTTGATGATTATATTATTGTATGATGTGTAAACATTTAGCGTGTCTATTTTATAATTCATTGTTTTTTGGTACATTATCATTTATTTGTACAATTTTTGCGTCATGTTGCACTGTAATTGGATTTTTCTGTAACGCGCATTCTCAAATAAATAAATCCCCAAATTTTCCCTACAAACAATCGCCAAAAAACTTTTAATAGTTCAAAAATACCCAATACAAACTAATTCTGAAACACAACAGATGTCGCAGCTGCCGTGTGTTTCCCCTTTTGCGCTTTCACACAAACATGAAACAGAAAATTGTTATTTGTCGTTACAGCTGCGCGGACTTGCATTAATCCTCTTTTGTATGTTAGCTGTCGCAACAGATTATCGTCTGGAGAGAGATTTTGTGCATGGAGTTCGAACGGCTGTCGAACTCTACTGCGTATCTTTGGAATTCGCATATTTGTAATGTTGCCTGTTCTTTATTAGGAGACCCGTATTTCGAATTTCATTGAAGGATGTTTGTTACATTACATTTAGATCCGAAACAGAATCGTTTATTTTGTTTCCCTGAAGGAAGCTAGGGATGTGTACAGTACATTTACAGATAAGATTTTAATTTTAAATAAAATTAAAATTACGTATTTCGAAATGAAATCGAGGATAAAGAGTAGTAGATATTCTGGTAACAGTAATTATTGGGTGTGAGAAATGAAATGGGTAAATTAAGACATCCACCACAGTTACAAATTAATTCCAAAGCAGCGTTAATCTATACTTATAAAGGGAAATGTTTGTGTGCGTGTGTGCGATATCCATACGAATCTATAGCACTTAGAGCTAGACATTTGGCACACAGGTAGTCGTAATGGTGACTCAATGTACCTTGAAGCCAGAATTTTAAAATTTAATCTATAAAATTTTTTATTTAATGTTTTGGGTCATTTTTCGCACGTTTCTGGCCGATTCAGGAGAAATAATGATCGTAGATAAACAATCAAATGCGCCATCAGATAGAGCAAACAATTATCGATTTAATGATTTTTGTTTTGAACGTCTGACTTAATTACCGAATTTTAAGATTTTAAAAAAATTGTCAGTTTTATTTTGTTGAAGTCATTATGCCACGAGCAACGCCGTCCGCGTACTGCTAGTGAAATATTAACTAAATGACCAATATTTGCAGTTTAACACGTAGGTTCAAAAATAGCTGGTTGCTTGAAAGTGGGGATTTTCTTGCCACATAAAGAATTGCAAAATCAGACATTCTGTTGCCTCGTTCCGCATAGTTATTTAAAGAATATCTTATTGATACTGTTGAATAATATCTAGAAATGTTTCTATAAAATAGATTGTGGCGTAGTGAGAACTGTATCATGTTAGAGCCCGATCTACTTCTTCGAAACCGATTAAAATCTTCGAACTTCTATTGTAATTTGCATTTTTAATTGTTCTGTTTTGTTTTAGTTCTGTTCTACGATATGGCAACAGTCTTTTGCCATTGATATATATTGTTGTGTTTTGCGGAATAAATTGCCTTAAGCCTTTCTTATAGTTTCTTTTAATGCATTATCTTTTATTTTAGCAAAGCGTTAGAGTTTAATGTTTTATAATATGTTTATGGTCGGAGGATATAACACTAATTGGAGTCAGGAAACTTCTTCATTCATCCACGCCCATAAGATTATGTTTCAAAAATCAGTCCAGTAGTTGAAATTATAAATTCAAAAGCGAGATGCAACTTTCAGTCATTGGCAACATGGGCGTCTTCATGTTGTTTCTCTAGTAATGGATATGAACTGTCAAAAACGACTGATCTGCTGGAAAATTTGCCATAGTAAAATAGTATAGAGCAAGGGTTCCCAAACTTTTTTCCTTCGTGTACCCCTAAATAATTCTTTTTGTTTTGGCTTACCCCCTATTATCATATTCAATCCCCTCCAACCACCTGTCTATGCAAATAAGTTTTAATCCATGGCGTGAAGGTTAGCTTATAAGAGTGAAATGACTCGAATTAATCACATTTGCAGAGCTTATTTTTTATTTTACATTTTATTCCATTTTTACAATAGTCTTAGTTCAGTGTCAAAGCAAATCAAAGCAGTATTGTAATTATTCCGTCTTAACTTGTAAGGATAGCTAAAAATTACACTTCGTTATAATCAACTATTCAAGTGGTATAGTTACTAAATAACAAGTATTCACTTGGAGGAACAAAATTCTCCAACGTTTTCAATCCCTTATGTTTCCTTGTTTCAGTCATTAAGAACTTTGATTTCGCGTACCCCCAAATGGCAAAGTGTTTGTCTCCAAGAGTTGTTTCAGTGGACCAAACAGATCAAAATCGCTTGGTGCTAAGTCTGGGTCAGCGATTTTCATCTGACGATGACGATGAGATGATGACGACGTTCAACACGAAGTCCTACTGTGGTTGAGACAGCAACCCAAAGAATTTTATGCAGCTGGAATTGGGGCGCTGATAAAACGATGGGATAAGTGCATCAACATTGATGAAGATTATGCTGAAAAATAACAAAAAATTCCAAGTGATTATCAAGGTAAATTATTTTTCTTATCTTTTGTGACTTACTTAAAGACTTATCCTCGTATTATTGGAAGACAACTGAAGCAAGCGAAAATAATTTCGATCTTTCGATACTCTGCTCTGATGTCCTTAGCTTCGGTGCATGAGAGACGAGAAATTATTAATGAAATTAATGATAATATAAAGGAATATGCAGGGGACATACACTTATTTCGGATATGAGCTCATCGAGGATTCGAAGGAACGTGCCGATCAGTTGCCAAAGATGGTCACGACTAAAGATCATGCGGATTTTGCTTTTTTACCTTTCTAGAATTCAAATTAAAAATGCCTCTCGGAGGAAAATTCTGGAGGCAAAACAAGAACGTTGGTCAAGTGACTCTAAAGCTAGATGGACCTATTCATTGCTGGGCTGAGTGGACTATAACCGAATGAATTTATTTATTTACAACCCGCCCCGGCCCAGCCTACCCAAGAGGGTGTAAGGCCTTCCACAAGCCGGAGGTGAAACATAAAACAAAACTACATTAAAATAGAATTTACAAAGAACCCCAATGGGTGAGCAGAACAATTTAAAAATCATCGCTTACAACAATGAACTCCGAAAAAAAGATAAAGAGCAAAAGCACAAAGCACAAAAAGCTTAACATTAAAAACACATACAAAAATAAAGATCAAATTAAACCGAAAGTATGGTTATTTCTTCTTAAATCAAATTTTTACGGGCCATGGCGTTTCTCCTAGTCATCAGGCTCGGTTTTTTGGTAAAGATCCCCAATTCCCGTGTAGAAGAGGCGACGGTTCTGTTTCTCATGTGCTCCTTGAGTTCCATAAATGGGCTCATTTGATGCAGTTATGGCTCAGTAATTGGCAAAGTAAAGAACTCAAAGACTTACTAAATATTCAATTTTTTAGGCGGGCATTTTCTGATATTGTCAAAGATTTGTTTAATCTTTCATTTTCACTTTGAATATTTAATGTTCTGTTTTAATTCGTCCCTTTGTATCTAGAAAGTTGAATTGGAATGGTGGGATTGCTTCGCGGGAATTGCTGCATTGGTTTGTCTTATACATTCTATTAAACCAAAAAATTTATTTCACTTCTAATGCAGCAAATTAAAAAAGTTCGAATATTATATTTAACCCTTTGTACTCGGAAAAGTAATTAGACGCATAATTATTCGCTGATTTACAAGAGCTCATATTATTGCTTTGGAATGTATAATAAAATATAAGTTCATTTTTCCTGAAAAATTATTCTACAACTTTTTACAGCTTAGAAGGTAGTTTTTTAACCATCGAAACCAAGAAACGTCAAAATGATGCACCTTCTAGAATGGTGACTGAGAGTTACATCTCGAGTGGTAAACATTATATGCAAAATAAAAAGCATTCTGCTGCAGTAAATTAATAGTTTGAAACATCAAAAATATTGTAATTATATTTGCAAGAGATCCATTCCTAAAACTAAATTATTTCAGATTTAGAAGTACAGTAGCCCATATTTTATTGAAATAAGGAAAGTATAATATATTCTCTTATTTTTATGTCAATTATATATATGCAAGCGTTGATTTAGGGCCAAATATAGAGCTACATATTTGAAGAATAGCTTGTTAAAGGTTTCTTCCAAAGAATGCAATATGCAGAAATGATCAAAAGCATATGTTTTTATTCTCATCGGGAATGCAAATGACTTCCCTTTTTTTGTCTGATGCTCCAAACCATACCATAATTTACAATCAACTCTGCAAAGGAAAATTCACCAAAGAAAATGAACCACATATGGTTTGCGCATAACTAATTTACTTGGAAAGAACTTAAATTTAGCATTGGCTGGATATAATATCTGTCGTTTATGTTATTTTTGACGAGCAATTATTTCGGTGTATTCGAAAATGAATAAAACATCAAGAGAAAGCTGCAGTTTCTTGAAGTAGAAATAATTATGCACCCTCCTGTGCAATTAGATTGCGGTGCATAGTATTATAATATGTGATGACTAAAAATAACTCTTTCAAAGGGGAAAAACAACTTTTGAACTCCCTTTATCACAATAACGTATACTATTTCCATTTTAATCATTAATCTGATCCGTCTGTGCTCTGCATAAATCATCAAAAGGGAATATAGTAAAACCCCGGGAATCCGAACCCCAGAAATCCGAAATTGCGGATAATCCGAACATCTTTTTAAAATTTCCTGAAAACTTTTTACTGAAAAATGAAGAGAAAATAAGAATTATGAATCAGAAACAAAGCTAATGTTTATTCCTAACTTAAAAGAAGTATTCGAATTGGTCTTTTGGAATGATTAATGAGCACCTTAATTAGTAAAAACAAACTCAGATATCTTCTTTTTACCCTCAACTTGTTTGCCACTGCACCATGCGAATCGAATCGCCGCGTGCTCTTTACGTAAAGCCTTCGCAGTACACCCAGGGTCAATATTCCAATGTATTTGGTACATCAAGAGTATTTTACCGAATTTCCCAGTTAATCAGAATTCTCCGGAATCCGAACAACGGCCAGCCCCAATTAATTCAGATTCCCAGGGTTCTACTTTACCTTGTTTCATAAGACTAATAACCTGTTCTGACGTCCTTATGGGTCATTATTTGCAAGTAATAGGGATACTTCATGAAAACAGGAATCTTTCAGGCGTTGGGCATTTGCATATTACATTCTGAGGATTCGTGTCAGACTATGAGAGCGTTAGGATGACATACCACACATACGAATTTCTCTGAGCTAACTCGCAACGAACTGGGAATTCACGTTGTAAATTTTTTCTATTTACAGGTCAAAAGTGTGAATCTATCCGATATATTCTATAATATACATAAAGGTTCCGTCTTGCTTCAGGTATCATTGAAACTAACCTAATTCATTTCATATGTTCCACACTAATCTATGTAGAAAGACGAGTAGACTGATTCTTATAAATATTACCAAAACATGGAAGAATAGATTCATGTAAAGGGGAGCATAGATACAGAAAGCTTTATTAGTGAATTGATTTTAGAATAAATACATGCAAGGGTATCAAAATTTAATCACAGGTACAAGAAGACAAAATATACGGATGTGTCTATAGCATAACCTACCACAGTATTTTAAGGTACTTGGAAGTCAATGCGGGTGAATTAAGTAATATTGAATCGTGGCCCATTAACGACAGAAACATCCATACCTGTGCCAAACCTCCACACCACTCAATTAAGATGTTTGACTCATGAAGACAGATTTAACGTGTATTGGGCCCACATTTACAGCGGAGTATGGTTGGAATCGAGCTTGAAACTCGAAGTAAAGATTTAACCACTATCCCATAAAATACACTAAAAAGGCAAACAGAAGGAAGTATTTTGTCATTAATTTATATTTCCTGTTCCCCATTAAGATGGTGATTTCGCTTCTAAGAAAATTACAACAACAAAACTCTTCTTTAAAATTCTATCCCCGAAGAGTAGCATTTCGTTTTAAATACAAATTTTGTGAAGAAGCTCCCGTTTTCTTATGACATTTCAAAAGATTTATATTTTTGAAAAAGTCTTTGTTTTCTGAACCTAAAAAGGACAAGATGTATATAGAATATTTAAGTATCATCTTTTTTATTTTATTCAAAACATGCTATTTCGAAATTATGATCATGGCCTATTTTTTAAGAAATAAGTACAATCCTCGGTAAAAAAACTATTCTTTTGAAGCGATATATTATTTAAACTACCCAATTTTTAATGTCTTCTTAAAATGAAAATATTATTCTGCAAAGTCGTGCTGCATAGAGTAAATGTTAGTAGATCTAATGGGTATGGTGAAAATCCCAGCCAAATGTTTGAAACGTTTTCTTAGTAGGTTTTGCAACATGTGGCTCAATACAGTCAAGCAGCCTGCTCGTATTGCTTAGTATATTTCAGATGTTTTTGCTTCAATGCATAATTTATTAACTATTGTTAATGATGTTTAGAAGTGGTAACCTGATTTCGTTGCAGGGGCTCATAGTGTATCACAAACTACTGCTCCGAGCTAGATGAATCAACCGTTATGTAGTTTCGGTTGCTCTAAGCGACTCATTTGATAAAGAAATTCAATATGCCCAGCTAAAGTCAGTAGGCATAGGAGCCAAGTCAGACTTCTACCCTTTGGGTGCTCCTTAAAAAGAAGCTGCACAACCACCCTCAACCATGAGCTTTACATCCGTCCTTTAGCCAAGGTAACAAAGTTTTTCCGGTCTGCGCGCGAGTGCGTCCCCAGAGCATATTCTCTCTTTTCTTCGCCTATCTAGGGAGACTTTCGAGACGGATCTTTTGCTTGCTCTCGATTTCTTGAGGGTGAGTGGGCTCATGGATGGTGTCTAGCTGCCGCTAGACAGAGAGGGATTAGTAACAACAACAGAAATTCAATATTTTGGTTGGTGGAAGTGTCCTCACCAGTTATTTTATTTTAGTTTCTAACAACTGAATTGGAGAAGGCTGGCGTGACTAGTTGGAAATTTTCAGCATTTATCCTTACTATCTTCAACTCTTCTCGTATATGAATGATGAATATCCTCTGCCCACATCCCCATATTCAGAGGATTAATCAATTTTTAAATTTTCTGATAAGTGTAACATAATGGACGCGAATTTTCTGCTAGCAATGTTTCCATCTCTTCATCTTTAAACATTTCCTTTTTCCACAGAATGTTCTGTCTTCCACTTCAAAGTCGTTTTTTACAGCGTTTAAATCCATTCATACAACTTCTATCCTGAGAGAACGGTAAAGATTCACAAGAAAACGAGAGGAAGGAAGATGCAATTTCCCTCAACTCTTAAATGCCCAGTGTTGCCTTTAATAAATTACCCAATTTTGTCTTCTAGAATCTTCAGAAGAAGACTGAAGCTCTAATGTCTGTTGTTGCCAATAGGGTGCGTATTGAAAATTTTATTAACTCAATTTACAACATATAGATGGCAGTCTAAGTGCTCATAAAAAATAAAGATAAATTGATGTTTTTCACTTGACGCTGCATCTATTTTGCTTCATTTGTACGTTTGAGAATACTATATATTTTCTACAATGTTGGAGGAAGTTCCTTATCCGTATTATTAGTTATTAAAATTCCTCTATGTTAAATATTACAGAATTTTATCAAGGAAATGTTTTTTCTGACATAAAGCCCAGTGTTGTCAGTTGGGAGCAAACTGTAACTGTTTTTAGGCATAAACCATATTTCAAATAAAATAGGATTTCTTAAACTATTTCCCCATGTTTTCTTCCAGAAATGAAAATCGAAAAACATTTTTAAATTAATTTTTAAAAATTCGGACTTCTAAGGGTTAAATTAAAATAATGGAATAAAAACTTCCATTAATGAATTTTTTGTGCAAAATTATATTAAACAGAGTAAAACGTCCTTTATTTGTACCTTAGCCAAATATCACGTATGTAATATTAAAACCTGAAAGTCTCAAAATTTGTGAAAATGTATGTATGCAAAAAATGGAACAAATGTCGCCTGTCAGAAACGGCAAAGACTAACAATTATACAACATTGAGTAGAATTTCAAAAGATTTTAATTAAGAACATACACCAGACCTAAGAAATTAATTAAAATCGTTATACAACACTCAGAACGGACATGTTTCCCCTTAACTCCAAGGACAATGAAGCTAAAAGCGGACCCTTCTGGAAATTTCTAGAACTCCTTGAAGAGAAAAGAAACATAATGATTTAAATTAGTTCGAAAGAAACGCTCCCATTTCAAACGGTGCGTCACAGAACATGACTTTACTGAATTGATAGCGTGCTCAACGGTTGGGTTGGAGGGCGGGATATAAATATTTCGCTTGTTCTAAACAAGATGAATGGCACCAATTAGAATATGATGGGCGGGGCATTGCGGGATCATAAGAAGATTAATTACACCATTCCGTGAAGATAAAGTAAAAATTGGGAGGTCTTTATATAACGCTCTCATGCAACAACACAATCCATTATTGGAAAGAGAAAAGTTACTTTAATCATATTTTACATCAAAAAACAATATGTTAAATCCCTCATAATTATACACGGTATTCTAAAATATTGCCTTTTGTGTTGGTGAAGTGATGGAGTAGACATTTTGAAATAAACACGCATATGACATTTTAGCGCCAAATCGGTCACCAGAGACTGACTTTCCGTTCGCTAACCGCGTTAGTCACCGGTAACTGACATTGAACTTTTTGTTCAGGCGGCGTCAGTTACTGGTGATACACAATTTAAAAATTATATTATTCCATTAATAAATTTTAAATAATTTGGAGATCATAAAAGAATGCATCTAAATGTTACTTGCTACCATAAAAATTTAATGAGTAATGTTAAAATAAGGTACACAAAATGTCTTTTTTTGACTCTTGGTCGTCTCTAGCATATCGATAAAATCGGATATGGCAGGCTAAGCGGAAAGGATGTATTTATTTCTTGGCGTTTGTTTTCGCCTAAATTGTTTCTAGTTCATTTAATTTGATGAAGTTTTAAATGAAAAGGATATAATTACCTAAAATTACAGTAATTTAATTTTCTTCAAGAAAAGAACCAAGATAAATCCTAGCATAAAACGAAATCAAAGCAAGAAACATACAAAAAGAAGATTCTAAAATTCTTCACAGTAATGAAAAAAGCAAACGATTTTTAAGGGAAAAAAATCTTCATATCTAAAATTGTCGGAATTTATCATTAATAGTTCTTTATATTTTTATTGACACCATTTTCTATAAAATAATCACAATGCAGATTAAAGAATTTTCTTTTTTCCAGTCTGACGAAAAAGTTTTTTCTTCAGTTATTTTTTCATAGG
This sequence comes from Araneus ventricosus, assembly GCA_013235015.1. Lineage (NCBI taxonomy): Eukaryota > Metazoa > Arthropoda > Arachnida > Araneae > Araneidae > Araneus > Araneus ventricosus. Next base: position 13,117 of record BGPR01020871.1, on the reverse strand, counting down.
AACCTCAAGCTGGTTTAATCGCTGCCATTCGGGAAAAAAGTTTATTTCCTTGTTATTTCTTTCCACTCCCATCACTTAATTGTGTGAAAAATGCCAGAAAATCAAAATCATAGAGAAGAAATAAAGTTCTCCAATATAATGCTGTTTCCTTGACAACAATTGAGGACGAACAACTGGAGAATCTCTATGGAAACTTTCTAGTGAAGCATTCGATTGATTGAAATATTTTTCCGTGAAAATGACAAAATTTGGCGCCCAAGATCATAAAACATTTGTGAAAGAAATCTTAATTCACACCAAAACAACTTTTTAGATGTACTCCTCAGAAAAAGCTTTCTCAAATTGTTTTATTAAGGAAGAATAGACACAAATACAATCTGTTTGTTTGTAGTTTCCTTAGGAAATAAACTAATATACGCAATTATGCATTTCAGCCATCGTTCATATAAAGTTGTACATGTGGATTACAAGCTATATTTTGCCACTTTCTCCAGTGCATTTCTTCGGAACTTGCAAATCGCTGCCTCTTAAGCAAGTTCTTCTCCTACGAAAAAGTTGCATGAAAGGAGATCAGGGAAATAAGCTGGCTGTGAAGTACCGAAATTTGTTGTTTTCACAGGTAATTTTACACCTGGAAGAATCTGTGAACTGGCGCCTTGTGATGCATCACCAACTACAGAGTTTTCAACATTGACGGGAGGTTTTGAATCAATGTAATCACGAGCTACACGCATGCACTTAACTTATTTGAACTGGATGAAACCTGTTCTGACTAATCTGTTACATGATACTTTTCGCTTGTTCTGGTAAAATTTATTTACATTTGGAAATTATTTATATTTGGAGAAATGGTATAATTTATTTACATTTGGAAATCTATATATATATATATATAAAGAGGAAAGTATATGTGTGTTTCTTAGTTTTTTGGTTCTTTATGCACGTCCACACCGTTGGACTTACGACGACCAAATTTGGCACAGTGATGGATTAGCACAAGAGGGAGCTAACGCCGTAAAAATTATTTTAAAATTCGAATTAGACTTTTATTTATTTAATTAACTAATAATTAATAATTTAATTAATTCAATTTATTAAGCTACTTTTAGACGTGTCTCCCCATACGAAAATTATTTTCACATCACCTTAAAGAGCAAACGATTATCTTTTTTTATTATACCAATTTAATTGTTGTAGAATTTTTCTCTAACTGTAATTAACGCTTAAAAATTCATTTTAAACTCAAATTGCAACAATTATTTTATCGTTATAAAATAAAATTCAAACTAATTTATTCTTTCATCAAATTCTTTATTCACGTGTTTTTACCACGTTATTCCTGAGAAAATATTGGTTTTGTTGGTCAAGGTGACTTTTTACTTCCGCTGTCATTTCGTAACATGAACTTAACTTTCATTTTTATTTCGTATTTTTTAATATGAACTCAAATATCCAATGACGTTAGTTTAGTTACTACGTGATGTTTCGTTTAAATTTCACAAATTTTTAAATATTAACGTTGATATGGCAGGGTTGTTTAAAAAGAGTAGAAAATGCTATTTCATATTTGAGTTTCAGTTTGATTTTATTTATAGCATTAATAGGGAGTATTTATATTTAGTTTTTATTCCCTTAACTGAAGTTAAGAGTATTTTTTGTTTAAGCATTCTTCTTCAGTGAAATTCTTTCGAGTGAGAATTGTTCTTGAGCGATTTTGACTTTATCTGAGTTATAAAACTTTTCATTTAGAAGCTTCGCGGTAACCAAGTTATACAATATAAATATATTTGTATTTTGTAAAGATGTTTTAGTTTTTTAACTGTATATAGTTTAAAATAAATGTTCTTTTTTAATTTTCTCGCATTTTCATTTAAACCGTACTGTTATAAGGTGATAAAAAGGCTATATTTGAAAGTTTTAATTCAACAAGAAAATAATCAAAAAGATTTACGCTTGTTGGGGAAAGTTGGTGACAATATTTTTAGGGGAGACAATAGGATGCCGGTATATGAAAAAAATATGGATCCCGAGAAACGCCGGTTTACAGCTGGTTATTTAGATTTGGAGAAACGGTATAATTTAGTTGCATTTGGAAAACATTAAAAAAGTTCTGGGACATTTTGAGCGTAGTAGTATGAAAGTGCTAACAGAAACACGGCATTTCAAAGCTATATCCATTTTTCCAGCGTGTGAAGCTTAATAATGAATCCTCGAAAGAATCCGGTTACTTAGTAGACGCAGATTTAGTAAATTAACGTCGCACTTTGAATAAGCACAAGGCTTACTTTTCGTCGGATCTCATAATTTCGAGCCAATGTTGGATGAACAAGACTACACTCTATCCGGTGCTCCCTCTCTGAACATCTGCATGACACAAGTGGAAGGATATTTAACTCTCGATGTCACATTTATTGTCGATGCACATGACTGATTTGTTTCGGAGAATTCATTAGCGACATAATGTCTGAGAAGTGATTAGAGGTGTAAAATAAACCAATAGAAGTTGGAAATCAAAATAAATTAAGAGGGAATCGAAGAAAACAAAACAAGGAATCCATTCTAGTCCATTTTTTCAAGAGCTAAGGACTTTATTCGAAATGGATTCAAAATAATAATTGGGAAATTTTTCTGTAAGAAGCTTGCATTACGCCAAATATAGCTTCGCTTAACCCGAAATTTTTCAACAAAAGACAAAGGAGATCTGTACATCAAAAATCATTATTTTAAAAGAAAGAGAAAACCAAACACAAATATAAAAACGCTAATAAGATTGATTTCAAAATATCAGCCATATGGCTTTTAAAAGTGGCCATCATAAAAATAAACTTACCCCATGCCGAAAAAAGAGAAAAAAATATCCTCACTCTATCACAATCTCGCGCTAATTTTCTTTTAAAAAAGGAATCAGCAAATTTTTTAATGAAACACTAGTACCATGGCGCCATCTACATTCGAAAAAACAAAACAGAAGGAGTAAAAACGGGAATTTTTTAGGGAATGGAACTATTTAGACATATTAATAAAAAAAGTCCTTAGTTTCCATCTATGCCTCAATGAATGTGAATTACTACTTACCTCCCTCAGATGTCAAACAAGTAATTAGCGTGCCTTTTGCTCAGAGGTCGCAGGGAAATCTGAAACATATCTGTCATATCTAACTGCTATGAATGTATTTCAAGCCGCTAATCGCATCTTGAGGTTTTGTGTAGCTGATGACTTATGAAAAGTGCCTTAACGTGAGCCAGGCCCACTACATGGCGGATCTTGGATGGAATCAGGTGTCGAGCCAGGAACACAGCAATACAAATATCGAGACCCGCCTGCACCGCATTCCCTAACAAAAGGAATTATATTCTGTATGTTAAGTGGCACAAACGCGTACGCATTCTGCTCATACTTCATTTGCCTCGACTATAAAGTAAAGTTGAAATGTATTTTTTTTTCTAGGGTCAAAAACATTTCAATCGAAAACCATCAACTGGTCTTCCTGTCTTACTATCCTTAATTTATGTTGGTGAAAAAGATTTATTCTACTAAAAATTATCGAAATGACATTACCGACTGACATGACATTCTGACAGTTTTAACAGAAGCTTCAAGCAGCTGTTAAAAATTATATTGTTACAAAGGGAAGATTTCATGTTTCTCGTAGTTGACATCTGTTATTTCATTTTCCCGTCTGCTGAGAATGTTTGCAAAGAAGTACGTTTTACAGAATTTGTTTCCTGGAATTTTTGGCATCTGATGGTACAGAAGCATCTCCCTGAAGAGCAAATATGATAAACTTACGTATAAAACTACAATATCTCGCGATTTACGTGGGTCAATGAGTTTCCTCTCACTTTTACCGCGTTGAATTAAAATATACAGGGCATTTCAAAAAAATTGCACCGATTACAAATGGCTATAACTTCCTTGTGAACAAGGATAGGGAGAAAAATTTTAACACAATATACAGAAGAAAGCCTAGTACAATATATAGAATACAGTACAGAATAATAACAGATAATAAGAATAATAACAGATAAGATAATAATAACAGATAATAAGAATAATAACAGATAATAAGAATAATAACAGATAAGATAATAATAACAGATAATAAATAATAATAAGAATGCAACAATAAGAGAGTTAGTAATAATAAGAGATAACAGATAAGAGAAAAGCCTGTAAGATAAGAGGTGTAACTATAAGAGGTAAGTAATAATACGAGAGAATAACAGATAATAAGAGTACAGAATAATATACAGAATAAGAATATACAGCATACAAACTAAGAAAATAGACTAAGAATATACAGAATACAGACTAAAAATATGCAGACTTAGAATATAGAATAAAAATATACAGAATAAGAATATACAGACTAAGAATATAGAATAAGAATATACAGACTAAGAATATACAGACCAAGAATATACAGAATACAGACTAGGAATATAGACTAAAAATATACAGACTAAGAATATACAGAATACAGACTAGGAATATAGACTAAAAATATATAGACTAAGAACATAGAATAAAAATATAGAGAATAAGAATATACAGAATACAGTACAATAAACAGAATACGTAGCAATTTACAGAATAAAGCTTAAAGTTTTGTTTCCGTACTTAATAATTGCCCTATGTGACTTCTCTGTGTCATTCGGGCAATATCCATGAGGCAGTTCATTCCACGGCGAACAATGTGAAACATATTCTAGCCACTTATACGGTTTGGTAGCCGTCTGCATGTAGCGATCTAAATATTTTGTAATAAATTTTTCCGTTTTCATTTTATTGGTATATGTCGTAGACTCTCTCTTAACACCTCCTTTGCGTGCACCAATAAACGAACTGAAGGTACGCACAGAGAATGCGTACCTTCAGTTAGTTTCACATGGCAGTAAAACAGTTTATTTCTACTAAACGGTCAGTTAAGCTCAGCATGGTAGTAAAACGGTCTACGGCATGGATGTTGCCCGAGTGAGCAAGGAAATTCACATAGGTAATTAGTATAAGCGTAATCAAAATTGTAAGCTTCATTCTGTATTGTATTAAAATTATTTATTCCTATTCTAGTTAACAAGCAAGTTATAGCCATTTGTAACTGGTGCAATTGTTTTGAATATATTGGATTAATATAGGTTTGCATATAAACAACAATTCACTTCGTTGGAAAGTATATAGGCATATTAATTGCACTGCATATTAATAGTAAATAAATTTCAAAATATTCATATAGACCTTATGTTTTCCAAATATATCGCGTCTGAAATAATTGCGTCAAACTAATCCTTTATTGCAGTAATGAGTGAGCATACGTGGCCTGCTTACACAAGTAGAAAAATTCATCCATTCCACTTGCCGTCAGGAATAACTTACCAGTTCTAATTACACCAACTTCCGACCGTATTGATTCGCAATTACCCCATGTTTAGAGGTCTAATAAAAACGATTTATTAACGTCATTATTCTCGCCAAATTAAAGTCCTGTCTGGGTTTAGATCCTTCCTCTTTATAGCTCTAATGGAGCATTGTCTGATGGGATGTGTTTTCTCTTGCAATGAGTGATTAAAGAACTCCATAATGTCATATTAAAGAATAATTTAGTAAATTGCTTCTTAACCAACCTGGTAGCGATTTTCTGGCCATGCATATTACAACACAAATCAAAATCTCTCAGATGTTAGGAACCAGCATTTAATAATTTCGGTGGTTCGTGTGTCTTAGCAATAGTGCATTCTTAATACGCCCCCTTTAAATTAAGCCAATGAAAGTAGACTCCGCTTAATATGATCGCGGTTAATGTTATCATTCGATTTATATTATCAGAAACATCTGGTCCCGAACCAAAGTATTCAAATGTACTCAAAATCATGATTTTTGTGTGATCACTACATCGTTTAATGTTGTCAGTTTTGAAGTAGGAATTGAACTATCCCTCATTATCAAACAGCATTAACGATTGACGTTCGTAGAACTTCTCGCTCCACTAGTAAGGAAACATCTGGGAAAAGATGCTTTCCCCATCATCTTTTCCCTTGATGATTAACATATCTTTCATGATCTCTCTTTGAAGATCGTCCATTTAGCGCGTAGGGACGTGACCGTCGGTAATTTTCATTGAACCTCCCGAAGGCATGCAAAAGGAAGAGTATGAAGAGTGGATGTCCATTGACGAGAACATTCCAGTAGCTGCCACACTAACAGAAGTGGAAATTTGCCAAGCTGTTTGTGAGCAAGATCAAGTAATAAAAGTTAATGATTCCGACGGGGACGAATGTGTGGAAGAAACCAATCCAACGAATGCCGAAATGAGGCAAGCCCTTGATAATTTGAAACCCGACGTGCAGCATTGTTCAACAAATTTTAAAAAACAATACGAGTACGGACAATATATAAATAAACTGTTAAAGAATACTTGTCGTCAAGCAACAATTAATGAAATTTTAAATTGTTATTTTTGAAATAAATTATATATAGCCCTGAGGTAAGTGATTTTCCCCCTTTTTGTTTCTTTTTCCTTGATGCGATAGAAATATAGTTGATTTACCGAATTCGGTTATTGTTATGAATCGGTTAATGTTATCAAAATTCTTAAGTCCCGAAGTGAACACATTAAGTGGAGTCGGAAACGTAGTTGAAAAGTAGAATATTTGGCGGAGAAGGGAGGGGGATGAGGGTGCCAGATCTCAACAATTTTCCTGTAGCGGTCTTGTTTTAAATTTTAATTTGATGCTGAAAGAACTTCGCCTCGAGACCCGATTCCATCGAATATCCACTCTGTGCATCCACTGTTTCACGTTAAATCTATCGTCGTACAATTTAAATTATATTGCGGTGGAAATTTAAAGCAGCGCTCAAGTGTTATTTCTCACCAGAATTTAAACTTAAGAGTTCCATGCCAATGGTTTGTGTCGGCTAAAAACAAAATATTTATCAAACAAAGGAAATAATTAGCTATGATCGTACAGTAAGGATTTAAAATTAGAAAAGGAGAGTTCGTATACAAAACTATCGGTGTAAATAATAAATAAATAAAGTATATCAAACATACTTAAATACAGTTTTCGAATTAATGGAGGGCTTTCCAAAAATGTACACGTTTAATAAATTTTCAAAAATAATTGTAAGAAAATTTTTCAATTTTCATTGTTTCAGCTACTACATTTATATACACGCTCGTTTCGATGATAATAAATACATTTTTTATGTACACTTTAATAATTGCTATAAATTAAGAGCCAATTTTTGAAAATAATATAAAGGCAGAACGCGACTCAAGCCTAAAAACATAATGTCACGATATTTCGAACTGAAGGTTCGAATCTCCTTTTAAACTTTAATTATAATACTTTGAGCATATAATTATAATATTTGAGTAACTCTCAAATATAATACTTTAAGTATACAGAGTAGTAATAAACAATGGAGACAAACCGTCAACATTATAGATAGAGTGTATTTGGATATTTTTGAGAATTTTTACGGATATCATTCGGTAGTTGGAAAACACAGACGCAAACATATCGCTTCGATAACTTGAGCAGTCACGTTATTTATGTGATGATGTCACAGGAATTGACTCAATAAGACTAATTCCATTTGACACAATCTATCCAAAATAGCAACTCACAGAGAAGGATATTCTTTAAAGTTTTGAGGCATTTCAAATTTTTTAAGAAAAAAAAAATAAAGATATCGTTCACATTTTGCTTTTACCACTTATACTGACTTTTATCCAATTGATGAGACGAATATTTATTTTTCAAATTCATTATCGATTATGTCTTTTAATTTCGGAATTTTCTACGTGGTTACGCGTCAACTGGACGTGGTCATTACTGCAATATTAGTACTTCAAAATTTACAATCTACAGTGGTTATCAGTGGTAATTGCTCTTATTATACGCATTTACGTTGGCAGTACCTAATCCCGATAAGTGAGAAGCCTCATGAAAAAAAAAACGAAGCTACAGTAGAGTCTGAATAATTCGAGGTGGACGGGACGGGACCGGGCCTACCTCGAACTATCGAAAACTCGAATTATCGAAATAATAAAAATGAATAAATAAATAAATGGAAATAAAAGAAATTTTTAAATTTCAGTGTAGTATATTTAAATGAAAAATGTACTTACAAATTATTACATTACTGCTGATAGCAACAGGTTAATTACATTTTAAAATAATTGTCAATTGTTTTTTTTGTTTAAACACATTGCTCCTATATATCGATCTTATATATATCCCGTTTCCTTTGGGAAGGGGCATTTTTGCAGGTGGCTTCGGGGTGCGCAGTGGACATATGACCCGTCGAACAACAATAAAAAACAGATGCAGTAATTCGTTCACGTGTTGGTCATTATTTGGGAGCTAAAATGATTTTTTTCACCATCTCGGATTCATGGAAAACTCGAACAATCGAGACACTACTGTATAGTCTAATTACTGTAAATTTCAGGTCGTTTTTCCTCAGGAAAAAGAACGAAACTGAAATTCCAGCAATTCTAAGTTTGAGCATTGAAGAAAAGAGTACTAGTTTATTGTAAGCGAGATCAATAAAATGTCAAAACCCTTTTAATACAGACATTTTTCATATGAATAACAATATTTCTGTCAAAATAAAAGTTGTCAAAGTTACAAAAGGTGTGTCCATAGCGATAGGTATATAAGAAATCTCCGTAAAACTAGTGTTAAACTTTCCCCAATCCAAAAAGGCGTCCAATTTCATATGGTTTCAGATGTACCTCAATCGATGATTTACTTTTTCTCAAAAATGAAAGAACTTCCTCCAATCATTAGAGGAGGATTGTCAAATCACGTGACTTGAAATCCAATCACGCTACACCTTTTATTTTTAAAGCAAAAATAATAAAGGAAAAAAACTTTGAGGTAGCGGGTGGTGGTAAAAGAGAAAATCTTTTAACGGCAGAACAAATGCTCGATGTCACGCGACATAACAGGCGTACACCAACCACCGGCCAGAGTGGCGTCTACTGCCTATGGGTGTGGTCCCGGACGCGTCTCTCCCCCTGCCTTTTTCGAAAAAAGAAATCTCAATTTTTATAACCTTCAGAAAAACCCGAAAGAACTTTATTGCTTGATGTCTGAATCGTTTGCTGTAGAAGTGGGAATTTTGCTCGGGAAATTTAGATTGAAAATGGTAATGTTTTGTTTTGAATGCAACGTTTTGTCACGGCATCCCGTTGTGGTTTATTTAAGGATGAGATTGCCTCATTTACTTTTTGTGTGACATGCCAAAATTTTAAATTATCAAAAATTATGTAAGGCTGGGTAATAACAATGATGTGGTTTTCTGAAAATCTGAAGTCCCCAAAAAGAATTGCACTCGTTTTGATATAGGAATACTCAGGCTTTTGCTTTTGATATTACGAATAAAATTAGTGCATGAAAGTCGAGAATAAAGTAATTTTTTTAAAAAAAATCATACATTTCTTATTCTTACTTAAATTCTTAACTTATTGATTATCTCCGTGCACACAGGAAAAAATAACTATCCTTGTTAAAATGTATTATTTTTGACATTAATATGATTTATAAGTCAATAAACAATGCGAAAAAGAAATTTTATCAATGAAGTTGCGTAGATTAGACTGTTTGTTTTTGTGAAATTAAAGTTAAGATTTTTCAGCTACATACGGACTGGGCTGGGACAGACCTCGTACCTTTGAACCGGAATCAGATGACGAGAACGTCACCCAAAGCGGTACTATCAGCTCCAAATTTCCACTCCACACCAGGAGGAGGACCTTTGATCCATGTCAGGTCCTCTCCAATATGATTGGTTAGAACATTCTCACTATATCTCATGCCATTACATAAAAGATAGTTTAACAACCAAAATCATTAAATCAAGTACCATGTTCTTATCACTAAAAGCAAGTTAGCAATCGAAAATATTTTGCGCATCAAATTATTACAGAATGTGAAGCATAAAATGTCAATCTGTTGACTTTTAATCTGTTCTATAATCGCTTAAAGTGACGTTTTAAAACTTTTCAAACTTTTCGAAACATCGCAGGTTAACTACCAGTAGCATTGAGAAAAAAGAAAACTTTCAGCGATATTTTAGACAAAATAATAATCAAGAGGCCGAGACATTTTGGTCCCCCTCTCACCAACCATTACTTCAAAGCCGATTTTTTTTGCCTTTTATAAAAACATTAGCAGCAGGAAAGTGGCAAAGGTTTTAATCGAAAATACCCAACCCTTAATGGCCGTTTTAAACGCGAAGCATTTTCTATAAATATCGGTTGAAAAGGAAGAGGAAAAAAAAAACAATGAACAGCATTTTCTAACATTTTGCCAGATATTTATATTTTTTTGTTTCTATTTCCGCATGTTGCGGAAACTCAATTCTTTGTTCAAGCCAGTGAATGCCAAAAGCTCTTTATGGAGAATGGAGGTTAGTTAAAAATCTCTAATAAAAGTTTGCTCTTGAATAAAATAAATATAATGAGTGCATCGCCATACTTAATTGTGGAAGAGAAGTTCTGAAAACTGCTAATTTTGGAGGATAATAGGCTACCGAAAACGGCAGTAGCATGATAGACCAATCTATAACTCAATTCAGGTTTTTTAAACTACGGATCGCGATCCTTTTCTCCGTTTCTTTTAAATTAATTAAAAATTTGCATCCAAAGTTATTCAAAAAATATCCACGATTCAATAACTTCCAAAAATTGAATTAGATGAATGCCGAAGAATGAAGTTGCGTTCTCTGCCTTTTTTTGGCTAAAACAGCACTTCTTTCATTTCTTTTGCCATATTGCACTTCCTCCAAAACATTGTTCATATCTTTAGGACTACGATTACTTTTTTTCAATTTTCCGGTTCGAAAAACTTTCATATTTCAAAGTTTTAAGTTCCTGTTTACCAAGGCAAAATGCTCAGACCATTTTGCAAAAGAGTTAACCGGATTTAATTTTAATTTACTCAGAAATAAACAAAAACAATTGGATAGAAAATTTCTGCATTAGAATTCTAGACTTACTAAATTCAAACTTATCAGGTTATTCAAGTTATGTGGCATTTACTGCGCCTTTCCACGAAACCGGAAAATTTATATCAGATATTTTATTTTTATTTATCTATTTTTTAATTAAATCGATTATGAAAACACCATCACTATTGCAAAATATAATAAGCATAATTAAGAATATTTTACGCTTATTTCTGATGAGGCTAATCAAGTGATCGGGACTATTTTTACTAATAATATAGAATGTGTGGGTCTGCGTGTCGGTCCTCTACATGGCTGACAGCTAGACTTACAGCTACGGGATTTGGCACAAGCATACTTTGAAGGGTGGGAATGCGTAGCTCGGAGCCCCTTTTTGAAATTTTAATTAATTAAACATTAGGAGAAATTTCGGCAATTTTCCTTAATAACTTCCGACAATATTGCAGAACAAAAATCATTTTTACACCATCTCAAAGTGCAAAACATTAACTGTCCAATGATATCAATTAAATTTCCATACAATATTTTTCATACAATATTTAATTAATTTTAATAAATTAAAAAAAAATTTGGCATAATTTACAACAATACTTTTCATTATTGCGATGCAACTCAAACCGTTTTCATCGTTTAAACAAATATTTAATTGTATACTTCTCTGTCATTGTTGTAATCTGAGATAGGATCCTAATACATTTTGCTTTCATATTTTATTTCATGAAGAATTTTGTGAAATCTGTAAAGCAGGTTCTCCGAGATATTGCTTTGCTTACATTAAGAAACATAAGCTGAAAGGTTATGGTTGCTGTTTTCATTCTTTTTTTTCAATATGTTTTAATCCAGCTAACACGCCGCTGGCCATAAAATCTGCCGAGTCATTTTAATGTTGAAATTAAATGCATATTTTACAAGAGGAATAAGAAATGAAGATAGTGCTGACAACGTGGAATTAGGGGTTACTGGACATGGTCAGCTATTTGACTCCATTAGGGACATTTATATAGACAATGAACAGAACAAATACAAGGTCGCTAATAGAACACGGGTTAAATATCTACCGCAATCTGAAGTTTAAACTCACGTTGTTAAGAGAACCATGAATATAAAATGATACAATATTTAATTGAAATCATGTTCCCGGCGAATAAGCGGGTCGCCGAAAGTGGCTAGTATCTTATAATAAGGCTTAATACGCAATATAAGACCACTGACTTTAGTTTTGTATGTTTTGATACTTTTCGAAATAAAAAAATAATGATTTCCTTGGTTTTTAAAAAAAATCGGACATTTTGGGCATGAAAAAAATGGCAAATCGTACAACTAAAGTTGGACGAAAGGGGTAATTGACCAGTTCAATTTACTCTTGTGCGTAGGGTTAAATTTTAGAAATTTTTGTGTAGATCTTTTCTTTTACTTGCAAAAAAAGCAATATGGTCAGCAAGGCATTTTCAAGACTATAGCTTCCCCCCCTCGACCGTTATGTATTTGAGTCCTGAGAATGCATATCAACTTGTGCTGGAAATGAGGAATTGCTAGCAGAATGAGGAATTTAGTTTAGTTCTACTTATTAACGTCATGTTTTCGAAGCAACTCGTGGGCTATTTTGGTACGGCCATCGCAAGTTTGAAGCGCTCTCAGATGACGAGGAAAACACCTGAGTCGACACCCTTCTCCAAACTTCTGCACCACGCTGTCGGAGGACTCTTGAGCCCTTATGTATGATTTAACTTGCAACATGCCCATACACACAGCGGATTCGGGTTTCGAACCTGGAACCTTGCGGTCCCGAAGTCGAGACCTCACTACTAGGCCATCGCGGCCTTTAGCAGAATGACAATGGTTCATGGAATCTGAGGAACTTTGACCCATTATTAACCCTTTGAACGGCAAAAATATTTCAGCTGAATGCTTTGAAAACGGTCTCTCTTTAGCTAAATGGTGAACGCAAATGTTTCGGATCCGGTTTTCGGGTAATAAAGAGAGAGCAACTTTTTACGCCGGAGCCGGTTTAAGAGTAATAATCGAAGAACGACTTTCAGCGACGGAGCCGGTTTTAGAATAGTCATCAGAGAGCGACTTTCTACGTTTCAGCAGGTTGAAGGGTTAAGAATTCTCGTTAAAAAATTGTGAACATCTTAGA
>BGPR01020870.1:0-27291 GCA_013235015.1 Araneus ventricosus | reverse complement strand
TAATAAATGGAGCAACACATTAAAATTTCTATTTCTAGCTCAGTGTTCTACATTTTAGAATAGCTTAATGAATGCAGTTTATACAACTTTAGAATAATTACTAAAATAATTTAATACAACTCACAGAGTTTCAACATAGTATGCAAAAGAATGAACGTTGTATTTAAATTTTCATAGCAATTCTTCTTAGAGTACATTAAAAGCAAAAAGAACGGGTTTCAAAAAGAAAAACAAACCTTCAATACTCTAAAAAAATCTTAGTTTCATCTAAATTTTTTTGTTGTAGTTATTTCATTCTCGGCTGACAAGGTAAATCTATCTTCTTTTTTGAGATTTGTTGTGAAAAAAACCTAACAGAGTTTATTTTAAGATTCTTTTACAAGCCCTTATTTAATTTTTTCCCTGTTTTCTTTTTTAAAAAACAAATGAAAATTCATAACATCTTACATGAACTGTCAGATTTATAGGATTACTTTGTTTTTAGCAAGGAATGTTTTTAATGTGGTAAAGTTAATTCTTTTTAATAAGAACGGGCTTGTGCATAATTATAAAATATATACAATAAAACTGGAAAAATTCACATTTTTGGTAAGTTAATTGTAAAAATTTATTTCGTTAGATTAATAGGTATTTTATGCTGAAGAGATGTATTACGGATATCAATTTCTGAAAAAGGCATACGGAATTTTCTTCACTTCTATTATTTGTACTCCAATTCAATAATAATTGTTTTAAAGTGACGCAATAGAGAAGTAATTTCCAACCAATTTTTCTCAGAAAAAAATCACTTTTTCTTCCATTTTTAAAAACATTCATTCTTAAAAATATATTACTAAGATTATGTGCTATTTAGATGCGTACAGAAGAATCAATTTCGATTTTTGCAAAAAATAAATTTCCGTTATTACTTTCATGATAAATGCATTATTTTGCTTAAACTCTTCCAAGTATAAAACGAATTTTCACTTAATGTATTTTTATTTGAAACAACAATGAAAAATACGTACTGAACGTATTTTGAACCCTTTGCACTCCAGAAGTGACACTGCCAGATGGTGCATCATTTTGACGTTTCTGGATTCCGACGGTTAAAAAACTGCCTAAAAAGTTGTAAGATGTTGTAGAGTAATTTTTCAGGAAGCAGAAATTACCCGGACCTTGGCCGAAGCCGCATGGCACAAAAGACAATCTGTCCACTCCTTGTCTAAAAACACGAAAAAACGAAATTCGATTCTGGCTGTAGACATCAGCAGTCGAAAAAAGAAGCACAGTGACATTTTTCAGGAAAAATGAACTTACACAAACATATTTTTTACGTTGTAAAGCAATAATATGATATCTTGTTAATCAGTGACTAATTACGCATCTAATTACAAATTTTATCTTTTCAGAGTGCGAAGAGTTAATATCCACAAATAATGACAGCGAAATTGTTTGTGTCTGACTTTCGATGATTTAGAGAGCAGACCGCTTCACCCAGAGCAAACAAAAACATTCATAGTAGTATTTATTGTTATGCTGCTTTATTTTCTGTAATGTTTCCGGTATACAATATTATTTATATTATATTATATATTCATTGAAGTTTCCTGTAAAATGTCATTTTAAAACAGATGAAAAAATATTTCTCATCTTAAAACAATAATAAGAGTTCTATTTACTACATTGCCCCATACGTCCAGTATTTTCATCGGAGATTTTATATTACATGCAAAAGGAATCGTATATAATAATCTTCTGTTCTGCGTTCCGTCATGATTCCTAAAGCGTAAGTGTATCTATATATAGAAAGAAGATATCGAATTTCATTTCTCTTATCTTGCAGAATATTGTTAGAAGTCGCTTTATTTGTATGCAATAGCTAAAGAGTATATAATGGAAACAGAAGAAAAGAGAAATAAATATTTGAGACTGAAAATTTTTTTCAATAAATACGACGAAAATCAGGAAGGGAGAACGATATCATTCGTATCTAATAACAAATATTTTTTTCTTTCTCATATAAATCAGATCGCGGTTTTGAATCAATGCTAAACATGTATTTTCAAACACAGATTCAGCATTGAGGGACACAGTACAAAATTAATCTTATCAGAATATCATTCACTTTATTATTCCTTGCATTAAAAAATAAATAAATATAATAAAGAAACATATATAAAGAAATGAGCATCAGCTCTGGTTTTATGCTATCCTCGTTTTTTGTTCTGTATTGTTTTTTAGGAGAAAAACATTCCTTCGGATTCAATTATCGTATTTGTTTCCTTCTTGTTTGAATCTGAAATTGAAAAAAATATTTATAGTAGAAAAACACATTACATAGTTCTTTCATTTTAATTTAGATACAAATACAAGAATGATAAAAACAAAGTGTATCAAAATATTGTTACTATCAAATGGAGACAAAGAAAATAAAAAAGATTTGTTACAGTCAAAAAGATTTTTAAAAAATGCGAGTAATTGATTTTTATTACAAAATAGACAGTTCTTTCAATTTTCAACTACTACTCATCTAACCATTTAATTAAGAGCTTTCATTATAGTTAATTTATTTTTTTAGACTTTATGGAAAGGTTATTGATAAAATTATAAATTCCTTTCTTTAAAATAATATTACAAAAATTTGCTTTTATTTATTTCTAATATCCAACCCGTTTTGATTACAGTTATCCAAACCTTTGGAGGAGTGGGAAGGGGTGTGTATAAATGTATGTTTCATTCATTTTTTATATCTCACAGATTTAAAAAATGCTTGTTTGTGTTATAATATTGTTTTGTGTTATAATTCATATACTTTTATTGAAATATTATTTATTGTTTTTCATGTAGGGTCTCAAAATACCTTGCTCTTATAAGAAGAAGAAACTTTCTTCTTCTCACAGTCAAGGCGACTCGAGAGCAGCTGTCTTTGTAGATGTCGAGAAGATTTAAACGTTTAGGGTAGCTGCATATTTATGAATTCCCCACATCTGAAATGTACCATGGAATTGGAGATTGCGATTGTCCAGTATAACGAAAAAAAGAAGATGGCTGGCCTACTGATTAAACAAGGTTATCGATGGCCTTATATTAAAGTCATTATGGCCTGAAATAAAAGTCAAAAACAGGCTTACTTTGTAACAAACAAGAAATTAAAACTTCCTTGCAAGAATATTTTGGAGAGAATAAGCGAAAGGATAGGTATCTCAGTAATCTTTCAGGACATGATTGATACTAGGATTTAAGAACTTGCGCCAATTAATTTCTTTATAAAACGAAATACATTTACCATGCTAAATGTAGATACATTCAATAGTTCAGTATTTAATTAAAAAAAAGTGAGAGGAAACACAATATTTCAACTTAACACTAAATAAAATTTTAATTATAAACAAACATAAGTTAATTGTAAACTGAGAGAAGAAAATATGGTTTTGGAGCTGTTAATGAGGTTGAATAATGTAAGTAAGCTAGCAACTTTATGTGATATATTTGTTTTATTTTCATCTGTTTGGTTCATTAAAAAAAGAGTAAGAATGTGGAACACATTTAATTGGTTACAGTTACCCCACCTGACCTGTAATATCTTCATAGACTTCCAATTTTTAGGTAACTTTTAATCTATTTAGAATTCATAAAATTTCTTTTAAAGAAAGCTTAACGAGGTGCCTTATAAATGAAGTGTGAATAATCAAAATCACTTAAAATTCCTTTCGAAAATTTCGATAAGACTCCCTCTTTATTTTTCTAAATAAGTCGTTTATCAACAACATATAATAAGATATTTTTACATTCAATGATATTCATTTAATACTGACTTAAATTATTTAAAGGAAGACAAATTCCGTAATAATCTTTAATTTACCCTTCTCTTAGTATTTTGGAATCGATTTTTTACATCTGTTTTAATAGTACGTTTAGTACAATTATTTGTAATACATTTTGACTCAAACTAGAATGTGTTTAGCTATTTTCGACTAATTATTACCAAACTACTATTTTTGTTATTTATATTGTTTTTCATTTTTATATTTAAAGAATGTGCCTTTTCTTATTTTTTTCTAGAATGAAATTTTGTCTATCCTCATTCAAATCTTGTAAAAAATAGAAAAACTTCTTTCTATCAGTTCTGTCTTAGGTTTATACAAATAATAAGATTTAATTGGATGTTCCAACTGAAACTGTAATGTTTTATAAATTCTAGTTTTAAATGAAAATAATCCCTACGAAACGGAAGAAAATAAAACTAAAAACATTCCCTAGAAGGGAGAGTGATTTAATTTATAGTGTTCAAAAAACTGTTTATGAAAAAATCGAGTAAATATCAAATTTTTATTATTTTTCCATTTCTTTGGCTGAATCCAATCTTAAAATATTTTAACACAATTCTTGCACAGTATCAAATGTGCAATATTTAATATAATTTATACAATTATACTTTATTCATTTTATTATCTAAAAATAAAATAATTTTTATTAACTTGGTTAGATTTTCTGTAGGATTGAATTTTATTCAAATTACAGGATTTTAAAAAATCACAAGGAGATACGATATGTAGTCGTTACGAGTATACAACATACGTGATACACGTAGCTAAGAAGGAGCAGGATGGAAAAAAAAGAACTTGGCATCTGCTTTTGGTAATATTTTAAGTTCCAAGAACATTTTTTAAATTTCTCTTATATTTACAGAAAGATCAGTAGATTTTATCCGTTTACAGGCCAACGTTCTTAATTGGGAAGATAGAATTGAAAATTCATTTAAAAACAAAATATTTTTCATATTGTTTTGTAAAAATGTTAATTATAATTGAAAGTAAGGCTGACTTTTTGTTATGCAAGTTATGCTTCAGAAATAAAATGGGTAATGCACAGAAATTCTTAAAAATTTCCTTTTTTTACATTTTAATTTGTATGTAGCATAAAAATTTCTAAAAAATTAGAAAAACGATCCAGAATTTCTAAAACTCCGTGCACATGGTTAAAAATATCTACATTACTAATAACATATAAAATATAACTATATAAATAAGAAACACATTTGCTATAATTCATTCAAATTTTATGTTTCCAATTGGGAACATTGGCCAGTCGTGACCATTCAGTGAAGGAAGGAATTTCTCTATTGTGAGTTCCCATTGAAAGGAAAATTGAAAGGACAATTCTCGTGTAATTCAAGGAAAGGAAACCCCCTTTTGTTGTTATAAGGTTAATACTTGAATTTTGGCGATAAAAGAACATATTTTGATCTGTAATCTGGGGTGGTGGTGGCAGTTTTAAATGCGTCGGATAAGTGAATGTGTATCGCCGGAGTGATAACTGTGTAGTGATTGTTTACACTAATTAAATCTCCCAATACAACTAATTAAAAGATATTTTCACGCAGAGAAGAAAAAGGTACGAATAGAACAACAAAATTGGATTCACAAATAGAATTCTGGGCTAGGTGGGGTTTATAAATTGTATAAAAATCTAGAAACTATCTCCACAACTTCAAAAAAAGTAATGGTGTTTTTTTTTATTTGAAAATGTACTAAATATAGTTCTTGTTCCTGAATGGCTATTGCGTACAGCAACTCACGGGAAACATAACCAACTTATTCATCTGGAATTTCGTCTATAAGTCACAATTATCCTTTTACGAACTGCGGCAAAAAGGTATGGACCTCAAACACGACCAAAAGATATCGGTTGTATATCGCAGCTCAAAAGTGATAGTCATAGATTGCCTTCTTGCAATAACTCGGGGTAATGTGCATAATTCGGAGAAAATACAAGATTACAGTTCAATAAGGGCAAAAAAGGGTATTGCATTTGAACTACTTCCCAGAGTGCCATAGATACCGTAATACAATTTCATTTTTACACTTTTAGGTGCAAAATATATTTTTATTTATTTAAGTTCATAAATTTTCAATTTAAGTCATATGTGCGCTTAGTTAAAAAATATTTTTTTACAATAATTTGCTTATTATTCAGTCTGATCACCATTGTTATCCATTTTTACGTCTAGTGTAATAAGCCTAATCAGAAGTGGCCACTGTTCCCAATTGGGAACATTGCAAAAAACGTAAATAATAATTTTTTATTCATATTTTAATGATTTACATCTCTAAAGTAAAGCATTAGAAGGTGAAATATGTAAAAACTGATTAAAAATTAATCTAAATCTGAATTCGATCTGTAAACGGTTAATTGGAAATACCTTTTTATAAAAACTCAGTAAAGATATTCAACAAAAACCAAGTTTAAAAGGATATGACATATCTGTTTTGCCATAAATAATAAGAGTTTCGATAGCTTGTCAGGACAAGTTATGCTTGTGAAAATTAGATTTCTTTTTTTGATATTTTCCATTACATTTAGATACATTTAAACTTTGAAACTTTATTCGAAGTCTCTTGACAAATATCCTTAAGAACTAAGCAAATTATCAATTGTTAAAAATGAAAGAATACAATATTTTTGTGTATTAGATTTTATAAGTGTTATCGAAAAGATAACTGTAATAATAATAAAATTTTCGGCAAACACGAGACCATGTTAAATTCTTTTTCAAAACTATTTAATAAGTCGAGTAATTAATTATATTAAGAAAAAATATTTACATTTATATTTACTTACTGCACCATTTCATACTTAAAAATATATTTTCAACACAGTTGTAATGCGGGCGAATCTAATGCAAATTATTTCTGAGATCAATGCAGCAGATAGCACGCAATTTAAATCCCATAAAATTATAAATTCGGCTTAACATGCGTTTTGAAAGGAATAAATATTTTGTTTCGATCCTTCTTCCTCCATCAGAAGACTGCTGTCAATTCAAAGATGTGCTTGTTGCTGTCTCGAAGCCCGTGTTTAAAAATCGACGATTGTAGGATATTGAATTCCTAAAAATCCCTACTCGAAAAGTACTGAAAAATTTTGTGGTCGGGAAATCGTCTTTTCTCCTCAAAGCAATAAAACTTTTAGCCCTTTTTATTTTAAAGATATTCAGTCCTATTGCTCAGACTTCTCTCTTCGGATATCGTCACATTTCAGAAAGAATTCCGTCTCCTTTTTCAGACGTAAATTGATCACCGGGACGAAATTTTAACCCAGGTGTCACTTGTGAAATACGAAAATGAAAATAAATTTTTTGTAAATGTATTACCGAGGTTGGTGACAGTTTTGGTAAAGCAATATAGGTGAGATTTCTTTCCATGCCCTAGTTGGCAATTATGCTGCGATTTGTTTTAATTGTATGGAAAATGTCAACGGTTGGACTCCTTTTTGAAGTATCTGCAAGGCACTTCATATACTTTTATTATGGCAAAAATATTTCTTCATTATTTTGAAATAAAAAACTTTTTATTTATACATCGTCCAGCTTTTATGTATGTTGATAATCTCACCTTCTTTAATTACTTTTTATTTAACAGTAGCTTTGAGAATACTTACCCTGAGACTTTTTTAAAAAATAAATAAATAATTATTATTATGAAGAGTTTTAGGATGCAGAAGAAGTTATATTAGATAAGTTGCGTATGCATATTTTCGACAAAATTATAGATTTCAATAATGCTATGATGAGATACGCTTTTTATGGCAATACAGCATTTCAAACCAAATCAACTGGTGCAAAATTCTGAATCAGCTATTGCGAATGGACACCATTTTCTTTAAGAAAAATAAGCAATCCAAACAATTTAACATGTTCTAAGACCAACTAATAAAATAGCGGTTTCACTCTAAATCTCCTTTAGACATTTCTCAGTCGGAAATTTTTCTTTCTCTTCCGCTATTTTTTTACACTTTGCTTTCGGCACTCGTACAGCAATGCAGGAAACTAGGCAAAATTTCTTTTCGAGTTTTTGGAGGATTTATGCTTTGTATATTATTTTAGATATATGCTTTTATAACTTACTCGTTTATATATTCTTTGATTCGATATTTCTGTTTTCAGAGGGATAAATGGTCTTTAAAGAACGTTTAATCGTGGGTAATTTCTCTATGAACGTTTCAAAACACACATTTAATATTGGAAGTGCCTCAGACAAAATTTCAGCTCTTAAGTTTTCAATCTTTTTTTAAAAATATCAATAAAACATGGAAGCATGAGTTACAAGACATGTTAAATATAAATACAAAATAACTACCTTAAATTTTTCAATTTTTTTGTTGTTAATGAAGTAAATTCTGCAGCTCTTCATAGAAAAAGTTTATTTTTATATGTAAGATCTGAAATATTTTTTATAACACAAAGTTTTTCTGGATAAATTATGTATCAGATAAATTCTGATTATAGAGTAGAAGTGCCTCATAATGGAACTCCTTGATATATGATTTCTGACCATTTATCAAGTCAGACACTACGGTTATATGTTCCCAGAATGTTCTGAGTTTATTACATTTAAGAAACATTATTTTAATACTGCAAACAGTTACTAAGCCTAACAGTTAAAATCAGAAATATTTGGTTATTTTTTAACAGAAGAGTTGTTTTAAATCATGACAATTTACATTAATCAATGTCCAAAAATATCTTGAACATTTTGAAAAATATTAAAGATTAATGTATAAGTTAAGCAGATTTGTAATAAAGTAGCCCAGTTTTTATATAGCAGTAAGAATAAAATAACAAGGAGTAAAAAAAGACAATTCTATTCTATTAAGTCAGAAATGTTCATTGAAAAATTAGACTTAACTAAAATAACACCTATTGTACTTCTGAAATGGGCGATTTTGTTACATGTAAAGTTGTATGGCATAGGAAGAGTAATAAAGTGAAGCAATAAAATGAAATTCCTGTAATATCCCTCACGTCAATAAAGCTAACTTTCTCGTCAAGAGCATTATCAGCGAATTTAATATGTTCTCAGATACTCTAAGAATTTCCAGATCCAACTTGAAATGAAATTACTTTATATTTCATATTATGTTTATGTATATCATCAGTATGTATATCATCTATAACCTATACGGCAATTCTTGTAAATGTATATCATAAATTCGGACAAAAATTATTTCGAACTGGATGTCATACTTTCGGATAAAGGGAATACTTATCAAAATTAAGCATGCACATTTAATTCTAATTATGCTTCCTTACACGCAATTCTACTGAGTATAAATTTAGGATATGGTTTATGTAGCAACCGATTTCTTAATGTATAAACTAATCTTTAATTGCCACGTCATTTCAGCTTATAATGAGCCCATTTTCCTTGCAGGTTATTTAATTAATAATTCTTTGACTTTATGTATAAACTAAATTGCCCAGTTGGTAGCGATGATTTAAATTTCCTCTCTGTTTTAGACCATATATTCAGAAAGCTTTAAATGGATTTCATATATATCTATGAAAGTTTAAACGTAGTACTACGTTCCTCTCAGTGGGGTCTCAGGAAGGAATTTGATCCACACGCCAAAACGCCACAAAATTTGGTATGGGAGATCCTCTATACCTCGGTAACTACACATGTTGAAAACATAACTAATGTTTATTTTATAGATAAAGGGTAACAACAGAAGTTACAAAAAAACTTATGAGAAACTTCAAGAAACAAAAGAGTCAGGCGAGTAAAGTTGTCCCACGTTTTCAACATCAGCGTCTATTTCAAAAGACAGCCTCACGTCATTTTTTTTAAAGTTTAGTTTGCTAATAACTATAAAAATTATTTAGAAGAGGAATTATGATTTGAATTGTGTAGGGGAAAAGTTCCAGAATAAAATTGAATTTCCCATAGATGATGACTATCAATGTTATTTTGGAAAAAGTGAAAATTTCTGTTTTTTCTTATTCACTAATTTGTTATCGACGTTCAGCTATTCCCTCATCAATTGTCTTCACAAATTTCAAATTATCTAAAATATATCATCATACCTTAACTTTTTAATCATTGATTTTTAATCAAAAATGCAGTATTTAAGTTATTAAATTTTAATTCACTTTTATTTGTTTCTTAATAAATAAAAAATGCCGTTTAGAATGAATCTAAATTTGCTAATTAGATTAATTCTAAACTATCTTTTAGGTTCGTGATAGTTCAAACTGCAGGAATGTAGTGTCTGAATATTTCTGTTCCTGGCTCTGCATTCCTACCAAAATGACAGAATAAATAATGTTAAATTAAGCAATTAGCCTCTTAATTAACAACTTCTTAATTAAATGTACACACTTCTAAAATGAAGTCAATAATCCATTCATAATGCAGGAAATATGGATGTTTATAAAAATTTCAATTAGAAAAATTAAAATCATAAATCATCGCATAAATTTTGTTAAGATATATGAGAAGCAAAAACATGCTCATATGATATTTGAAAATTTCAAGTATAACAGTTTTATATATATATACAAGATATTAGATTATGTTACAAATATTACAAGTGTTCATGAGTATTTAGAAAATTTCTGACCACTATACAATTCAATATAACTATTCAAAGATAAAGTTCAAATAATTTCAATTTGTGTACAACCCCTCATCTCGTAACTTCTCTTGGATAGGAGCTAAAATTCTCCTCGTTGTAATGCCGATATCTTTCTGAATACTATTAATATTGAACTGATTTTTTATATAAGTTGTCCTATATATCTGATATTAAAGTTGTAAAAGGAAAATTACGCTATGTTTCGCGCATGCGCAGCAAAAAATCATTTACTATAAATGCTCATATTTCTTGTTATATCGAAATTGTTTTCCGAAATTTTTACACAATGATTCTGAATATTTTGTTATTTTTTCTGTTAGTTTATTGTAATATAACAAAAAAACTGTGCATGTTATAAGTAGAAAACAGGCGGGGAAATTTGGGATTTTTTAAGAAAATCTTTATATCCTCCCTAATATTTATGCTCAGTTTACGAAAATTCCTGTAAATATTATTCACATTAAACATAACCATATCTGAAAGCTTCAGCTTGTAATCAGCATTCTGTGAAGCGGGGTGGTCCAAAGTTTTCGTGTCTTCATGGGATTGTAGACGATCCCCTAATTGCCCTCAGGACTGAATCTTCAATGTAATGTCTCAGTTACAGTCTATTCTTCACATGGTCGAAGTTAAAAGGCAGTCAGTTAATCCTTTCCGGAGAAATTCTAAAAAATGTCAAAATCTTAAATTGCCCGGATACTTTTGGTCATATATATATATATGTAAAATGATTTTTTTTGTTGTAGTCGTTAAATAAAGAAAAGGCCGAGCTATTAACCAATTTCTATTTATTGTTCATTATTCAACATATTATGAGAGTGGCAGAATATACGTACAGATCGTATCAATGTTCAAGCCAAAAAGAGAGCAGAAAATCCCTCAGAAGCATTTTCTCAGATTAGGGATTACATATAGACACGTGATCAAAGCGAAGGGAATATTAGCTATTTTTAGTATATTACGTAAGTGTTTTAGGGAAACGTCTGGCGCCGAAAGGACGCCGAATTCGATATTTTTGTGTGCGCGTGGAAGCGATTAAAATATTCTTTCAGTAATAAATATGCCAAACGAGAGATTTAATATACCTTCAGCGCGGGAAATATAACGAAACTGGAGTTTAAAAAAAGTGATTTTGGAATACATTAATATTGTACTAAGATTTTAAAATATATAATATTAGAATTTAAAGTAAAATTAAGTGAGATTATTAAATATATATATAAAAGAAGCAAGCATAATAGAAGAACAATAAAATAACAAACTTTCGTATCATACTCGAAAAAACATGAAAAATTGAATCGAAAGTATATCTGAGTAAAGATAAAGACAAAAGTCAAGATAAAGATAAGGGAATAGTGTCAAACGGAATACAATAGAAAAACCCGCAAATGTGTGAAAAGAAAATCAATAGTCTGATATTTTATCTCAAAAATGCATCTTTTAGACATTTTTCACTGGTTTTTCATATTTTTTGATATACTTCATTATTTCTCTACGCTTTCTATTGATATCGCTCTCTATTTAATCTTCATCGTTCCGAACATAATACATTTCCCTGGAAACAGCAAAGTTAGGCGCGAAACTTTTGACTCAATATCCCGTAAACACCCCCTTCAATGCTAGTCACCGCCATAACCCTCCACCGTCACTTCAGTTTCCGAGCTTCTGGTAAGTAAAAGAATTTATTCTAACTTTGCTCTAGCTTTTTGTCACATCGTACTTTTGTTTTTATTTATCTAAACTCCTCGCTTTGCCTTTTTGATATTAGGCATCAAAATCAATGTTTTAGGCCTTACGGGTCACTGATTGCATGGAAATGTCAAACTCTTTATATTTTTAGCAGTTCACAATGATTTCATCCCCTGACGAAACGTCATTGTGCTCTAACTGCGTTTTCATTTTAAGATTTGTACTTTATAAATCTTTTAGCCGCCTTCTGCGACCAGCTTGTTCCTCAGGGAATATGATTTCAATTCAATCTTACATCATTTTATATTCATGGTTCTCTTAACAACATAATTTTAAACTTCAGATTGTGATAGATATTTAACCCATGTTCTATTAGTGACCATGTACCTGTTCTGTTCATTGTCTACATAAATGTCCCTAATGTAGTCAAATTACTGACTATATCCCGTAACCTCTAATTCCACGTTGGCGGCACTATCATTACTTTCTTATTCCTCTTAAAAAATATGAATTAGACTTCAACATTAAAATGACGCAGCACATTTTATGACCAGCTGCGTGTTAGCTGGATTAAAAAATGTTGAAAAAGGAATAAAAACACATCAACCAAAACCTTTCAGCTTATGCCTCTTAATGTAAGCAAAGCAATATGTCTGAGAGCTTGGTTTACAGATTTAACAAAAATGTTAATGAAATAAAATATGAAAGCAAAATGTATTAGGATCCTATCTCAGATTACAAAACGAAAGAGAAAGTACATTGTAGTATGTAGTTAAAAAATGAATCTTCTTAACGTGGCTGCATTTAAATTGTTTCAGGAAATTCCATCGGTTAAGGATTCGATTAAAAAATAAATTTAAAGCCTAAAATCTGATTACACACTATCTTTATTGGTACAACACATAATGTAATAGAAATAATATAATAATTTCTTTTGTAGCCTTTTCTACAATTTTGCACTAGTATACTAAGTAAACGAGGAAATACATTTTAATTTCACATACATTAACTCTAACTTCATAAAGCCTCCTGCATTCTAGTTTCTTCCTGGTTATGGGCCTGTGCACTAATATATTTCTTTTAAACTTACAGCAATATATTTGATATGGAAGCTAAAGGCATCATAAAAACGGATTGAATATAACAATTTTTATTTGTGGTAGAGAGGTATATATTTTATTTGCTACAATTAATCAATAAACGTTACTGAAATATACCACAACAGAAATTATTAAAATACAATAAGTTCTAACAGCACAGACGCTGTTTCCTCGAAATTTATTCTCCAATAGTTCAGGTTTAAAAATGAAAAAATCGAGGAAGAAATCATGAAAAGCTATAACTTCTTCAATTGCTTAGCTCATAAAATGTTCCCAATTCGACATATATCTTCGAAATTTTTGGACATAAATTCAGGATTACATTCTGAATTCTTTCCTAACTCCTCCTGTTATCTGAGTTCCAAAGTCAATATGTAGAAAAGAGCAAAAGAAATAAGTAAACCCCTTTAGAGGATCTCAAATTCCATATGTCCTCTCCCATAGCAAAAAGCTCTTTCCCTAGACGAATTCGCTGCTGCTATACAGGCTTTATTTTTGGAGGGAATTATTTCTTCTGGTTCGCTTTTCTACGCGAATCTGAGAAAGCCATATGTTACAAAAACTGTGACTCTTTTTCCTTCCAAACATTGCCTTTAGAAAAGACGTATGAAATACAGTGCATCTTTTATGCTGGGATTTTTTTTAATCCACCGTTTTCAGGGGTTCCTCATCTAACAGTCATGAGAATTTCCGTCGGACAAAAGATCAGTTCAGCGAAATGACACTCCGTTTCTTACTGATTCAGAAATCTTTTGATTTCATTTTTTAATGAAACTGAATAATTAAGTATATTTCTTGGTTTCCATTCTTCGCTTTAAATTCCGTTTTGTTCAAATATCCTGATAAATATAAAGTATTGTCATCGAATTTGAATTTAAAAGAATTCTAAAATCTATTTTCGACAAGTAAAATAATTTTTTGTCATGCGGATCTTTGATTGACAATTATATCAATTAATGTTTTTAAAATTTTTCTTCAATAAAATAATGGGGGGTTTTGTATTCATGGCAAATGGAACCGCCTGATTTTAAAAGTAGTCTTCTGCAGCCTTGGAAGGAATTATTATTATTTTTCAAACTTAATTTGATGGATGTTGATACATTATTTGGTGTAAAAACGGGACTTCTGACATTCAGGTTCTTGTCTAAGTAAAGCATCAAAGATCCCGTATGATGTTAGAAAGGTTAACTTTTCTTCGATACAGTAATGCTTTTTTGTTTTCATGCCTGTAGGAACCGCTTGATTTTAGAAGTAGATTTCTGCAGTCTTGACCGGAATTGTTAGTATATTTAGTTCTTAATTGTTGAAGGTATATACATTATTTAGTGCAAAAACGGGACTTCTGACATCCACAGTTTTCGTATGATGTTAGAAGGGGAGTTCTCTGCAGAAAACCCCTTTTAACATCAATTTTTCTGTTCTTCGCTAGATTTCAAATCTCCTTTTCGGTCAAGCGGTTCACAGGGGAAAACGTTCTCGAACTGGGTTGTTAATGAAAGTAAAAATACTACAAGCAGTTACTCTTCATTTATAGTAGAAAACATGATAAATTAAAGAAATTTGTGCTGGTGAATACATCATATTCACATACAGAACGAAAAGATTCCATGTCAAGACTAAAAAATGTCCGAAGTTTCCTTTTCGAGATAATTCAGCTTTTTTTCCCCTTTTAATTAAAGTTTAAAAAATTATAACTTGCTTATTTTTTTCAAATATTCACTGAGTAAAAGAGATTATAATTTTTCTTTTCAACTTTTATGTTTCCATGACAATTTGAAAAAATCATTAAAAATTACGAACTCTTGAGAAATTAAACAATACAATTATTGCATATTTCCAAGACATCGTCTTCTTCCTTGCAGAGGAAGCTGCATCTCATGAGATTATTCCTTTTTTTTACCTGCGTTTTCGGATAACAGAACAGAATGCCATCTCTTACCCTCGTGTGCTTGACCACTACGGTCACTTGATTGCTTGTTCTCGGATAACGTAATATAAGATAACACCACTCCATGCCCCTGCAATTAGAACCTTAAGGTTATTTAAGCAGTGTCGCGGACATGAAGAGGAAGAGAAATCACAACAACCGAGGGGGTGACCTTGTTTTGACCTTGCCAAATTCCATACTCTGCTACCTAATTATAAAACGCAACAAGTTTACAAATGTTAACATTAGCTATTCCATTTGGAAGGATTGATATTGTGCGTCAGATTATAAAAAATAAATTGGTAACACTGAGCATGTTGATAAATAAAACTTTGAAAAACACAAAATTACTCAATTGCACATGAAATAACTGGACTATAGTAAAAACTACATGCTATGGAAACACTGTAAGAGTACGGCCACACGAGCGGTTCTTCGCCGTTTCCCCGCGGCGGCTATTTCCCTCAACGGCTGTATCCAAACCGAGCCGGTTTTTTCTGACGCGAGCTGTCATTTGTTTCTGCTTTCTAGTGCAACAGAGTGGGGAATTCAAACAGTTGTTTGTGTGAAACGTTTGATGCATTAGAAGTGTATAAACAAAAGATTCATTCCATTTATCTCGTTCTTGAAAACGAAACAAAAGTGCTTATCATTTCATTAGAGTTTTTTTCCCCTGACATTCTTCCTCTTCACCTAAAAAAATCAAAGATAAATTATAAGCTCTTAAATATTTCTTTAAAGTCAGAAGGTAATCAAAAGAATTCCTGCTTTAATTTGAACCATATTAATTCCTTTTACCATCAACGCAATTTTTTTCGAATTAAGACACAATTAGTAACAAACGTGTCGTGTAGCTGCAAATGTGGTCATCTCCAAATAAGGAAAATTTTGAGAAAAGTGGATTTTCTGTCACATCTAGTAAAATAAGATTTGAAAAATAAACTGCATGCATTCGAAGAGTTTCGGCAATGTATTCTAGTTAACAATTCATGATGGTGAGATGTTAGGAGGGCCAAATGGGCATCTAATCTTTAAAAAAACGTATTTTTGAAACGTCGTGATAGTTCTTTTGCGGCCACATGACACAAATTGCTTATTTTAGTTTTAATAACTTCTAGTTTTCAAGCGTCAAGAGTAATATTTTTTGGCCTACTTCGTAATTTTGTACCGCGATCTGAAAAGGACAAAACAATAAATTTTTAAGAGAGTAATTATTAAAATTAAGTTGTAATTGTGAAATGGTGTATAATTATTTTAAACAATTTTATTTAAAAAGAAACAGAAAAATGTAAACGTTTAACAAAAAAGCAATATAAAAGGACTAAAGAATGAGCTGAATGATGTGAAAATAAAATAAATGAAATTGCCAATATTTCAACAGAAATATTCAGATCTGTGATATAAAACTGGATAAAAACTGTGGAATTTCAAGAATCATAAACTCACTAAGCAAGTAGTATTCCTCGATATATTTATTTTAAATATCAAAAAATGTAGAGAAGAACACAACAGGACCAGATTAAGTCCCGTATTAGCCCTTAGGCAAATCAATTTACAAGCCCTCCCTCCTCCATAACTACCAAAGTCAGATTTTTTTATTGATTTTAATTTAATATCTGTAAAAGGAGTTTTTATATAAATATAGTTATGAAAAATTTATATGGCATTTAATTGCTGTTCAGCTTCAAGAAAGTTAGTTTCATTATCTCCCGTTTAAAAAAATTTAAAGTTAAAAATCATTTTTTTTGATAAAACGGTAAAAAAGCAACAAAATTTGTTCTCGTGCATTCCAAATATTCATATACAAAGTTTGACAGGGGTGTTGACTCATGAGTCAATCCGTCAACTGTAAGAAAAAAGATTGACCACACATACCTGCAAGAAAAATTTAAAACATGAGAAAATTGCTAATAATAGTGTTTTGAAATTTAAGTGGCACTTAATTTTAATTTAACTACGTTTGAGTACATAGCCTTTGTAAACCACATAAAGCCCTAAACTTCAGCATTCAGTCTATAATTCTTAAGCGGTTGACCTTTAAGCAGCTGCTGCAGGAAAACGCTCGTGTGGCCGTAGACTAAGACGAGAAAAAAAAATCCTTTCGAAAAATAAAAAAAGAAAGGAAAAATATGAAAAAAATTAAAACATAATACAAATAAAATAAAATTTAAAATATACACAAAAAAAGAGAAATGGACCGCCCAGACTTTTAAAAAGTTCGATTTTAATGAAGAGTTAGTTTATTCAACTCTATTTGAAGAAGGTGAAACACGATTCATCTAGGAAGAAAGTCATGAAAGAACGACTAAAGCAGTTCTGAATTCATTAGAGTATGATGGTCTGAAGAGGAGCCGAAGTTGAGTGTTGAACTGGTGATACGAGACCTTCCAACTCTAAATAAAAAGGATGTTGAGATGAGGAAGAGACGAAGACGTAGGATGGACAGTTAACGTTTGGCTGGTTTTAAATGCCCTCATCGCAGGGGGAAGAGGATTCTCGGATACAGAAGAAGTTGCTATTTGCGAAAAAGCCGGTCGAAATTTTGGGATTGGTTCGCAAGCATTGCACTCTACTGCAAGAAGACTAATAGAGGAATGAGTCTTGTATAATTGTCTTATCACCCAAAAAACAGAAACCAAAGTCGGAAACGAAGGCATACCGCTCTGTGTCGCTATTACCAACGTTGGGTAAAGTATTAGAAAAATCAAGTATGAAATATCTGGCGGTCTTTATTGCCGATAAAATAAATTTCGCCACACATCTGTCCGAGTTGAAAAATAAAACGCTAAACTTTTATCAAATTATAAAAAGTATCGCCACATATGGAGCGCCGGAATGGGCAAAAGATAACACCTCAAGGCAACAATGGCTTCTCAATTCAATAAAGAGAAAATTCCTTCTCAACATCACTGTTGAGTATTCCACCACTCAAACAGCAGCTCTACATGTTATTGAAAGCATTACTCCCCTACATATCAAAGCTCAAGAGGAGTTCTTGTTAGAGTAGGCCGAATTCGCAGGTATTGCAGTTCGGAAGGCTCAAGCTCTTTATATCGGGATTTTCAACATCTAAATCCTCCTATTATTATTCGTCCAGCTCATTATGAATTAGAGGATAGGGTCGCAATGCTACTCACTACGGCAACCAAACCGTTTGAATGGACATGGGACATCTTGAGTTACAGCGAGTCGCCACTCGGAGTAATTTCTTCCTTCAAAAGAAGCAATTCACAAGTTCAAGAAGCACAACAAGCCCTCCTTCAGAACCCATTAATACAACTTAACAGGATTGAGGCGCATGTTGATTTCTTCGGTAACGAGGCAACAGACAACCTTGTCAAACCAGCTACTAAAGATGGGACTCACTTCCATCTAAAGGTCCGAAATGGCATCTGAAAAAATTGCTTAAGAAACTCTCTCTCAAAAAATGGCAACGAGAATGGGATTCAGGTAACACTGTCTGAGCTATCTTTCTTATACTCCCTAAAGTCTATCTAATCGAAGCCTCATGGTGAAGAGAATACATATTTTTCAATACGGGCCATGGTCCTTTTCCCAGCTATCTTTATAGATTCCGGTTTCATCATTCATATAGATGCGGGGAAAAGGGAGACCTTCTCCACTACGTAATTTCTAGTTATCTTACGTCAACTTTTCATTTTACCAAACCAAGTGAAGAAAATATTCTATTTTGGTAGAAAAACTTTTAAATAAACTCTCAAAAATAAAACAGTTAAACTGATATCTTTCCTTACTGATAATGAGTACCTCATTAGACAGCAACCGGACGCAAGCAGTTCATCCGACTCCAACCCAGATTTCTCTCCTTCAACAAGACCTCAGACTGATGAATCCCGACCCTCTAGATGTTCAATACCAAGGAATTCCTGCGAGTTCTCGAGTTCTGAAAAGTAATAAACTTTTGAGGCATGTCTTAAAATTGTTCCTTCTTCAAGAGTTTTTCATTTCACCTGTAAATAACTCATATTTTATTGCTTTTATAATTCTCACATGTATTTCGTTCATGTTTAAACACTGTCTGTAATTTTTTTTTGTTCAATAAAGTTTCTATGCACACCCATCCAAACTGCAAACCGGAGATTTTATCTCTGTGGTTAGGGTGTGTCGTAGTGTAAAGTTTAGGGTTGAAGAAAGATTTTGATTCTTAGTGCGGTAAGATTTGTTACAGGCTTCAATACCACTTTTTTTAGGAAGGTATGTTTCTTCGTTGATGTCCTTTTCATTCTGACTATTTTAGATGGCTACCATAATTGAATTGACATGTGAATTAAGGTTTTTGAGGAAAATGTTGTGGTTACCATGAAGAGTTCTGTACCTAGTAAAGGTGCATTTCTTCATGGTTGAGTCTATCGTGATTTCGATGTACTGATGTTCGCTGAAAGACGGTTCTTCAAAGACTTCCAAATTGGCAATCTCACCAATCATTTGCTGCGTGCAGAGGGAGAGGTCTGGCCAGCCTTTGGAGGTGTCCTCGGATAACAGAAGCCCTCTTATAGAAAGGTTTCATGATCAGACATATCATCTTCTCCGTGTATTCCAAAGCCAAACGTTCTGGTGCCAAAAGACCAGGAGAAATGTATATCGCAGACTGTTTCCAGAGATAAGTGCGGCTAGGGATTAATAAATTAATTGTTTTTAGGAAAGCATTTTGGCCACTGCCATTGCATCTCTGATTCAGTCTACATTCCCCTTAAAGCTGTAAGACTTAGATCCATCCTGGAGGCTCTTTTAATAGAATCTGCGTTCCAAGACAACAGCTGTAATGCTCACTGGAATTAAAATCGTCAATTTGGGCATGTACTGCCAAGCAGAGTGTTAGTATATCTCCGTAGTCACTGGCGGAATGGTGACTCATATTGCTAGACGTGTGACGAAAATTACGGTAGATGCTATCCATCCCCTTTAAAATAGAATTTCGCTTTCTAGTTTTTATCAAGGCATATGACTATGTAACCACGAATTATTTCTACAAAATCTGATTTTGAAATTTGTGCATGATCTGTTTATTTTCCGTTTTTAGTAATAGCATATTATCGCATAGAATTGATATAGTTTATCAAAGAATTCTTCTATGATTCCAAGGAGACGAAATTGTAATCACAGATTGAATAAAATAAAATGCTTTGGTGTAATGCAGTGAAAAATATTCTAAAATTAGATACATTGTGTAAATTCGTTACAATTTCTTGATCTTAAAATTAAAAATTTTCTTTCTTGACATTCTAATATCAGATTTAGGAGACATTTTATCTGATATACAGATACAATCGTTATAGAAATAAAAATTATTGAGAGTATTTTAAGAGTACATGATCTCTGATTTCGAAATGAATCGTTAATTCTTCGTCTATAATATTTAATTTTAAATTGTGGCACGCCAAAAAATCAAGAACCACCGCAAAAACCTTCATGAAATAGGATTGAAAATTATGAAATTCACCCAATAATGAGCCTAATGTACCATCAAAATAGGACGCTATTCTAACCTAACAAAACAATGCGCTGAATACACTTTTTTCAATTTAATGTCATGAAATAGCTGTGGAATGTTTGATAAAGGCAGCCATAAACCAAATGACAATAAGGAATATATCAGTTAATTACCTAACATTTAAACAAATTTATTTTTCTTGGATGCACGGATGCTTATTTCAAAAAAATCATGGACTATAAGTTAATGTTTAAAGCAAAATATAAATTCTTATCACATACGAATTTGAACCAGAATTTTTCTTTATTTAAATATAAATACATATACAGTTAACATGTAAATAGATGCACTTCTTTAAAATTTATTTTTAAAGCATTTATATGTATATATAGATAATACGATAAAAAGTGTCCTGAAAATCAGCAATACAGTAATTCAATCGAAAATGAAAAAAATATTTTACCAGGTATTTGATATAATTTATTAAACATAACTTTCCATATATGAGAAAGTAGTTACGTTACTTAGCGTGACAATAATATACTTTTATTATTTTAGAATTAAAACTGTTAATCCAAAAGTTTTGTTTTACCAATGAATGATTTGACAAAATAATAGGAATGATTATATGAATTTATGAAAACAACCAATGAGTGATTTCACACAAAGAAGTTGTAAAATCGGACAGTCCAACTACATTGCTAAAGAATTCAAGAATACAGGTTGCCCAAAACGTCACCTTCATTATTCATTTTAATTTTTGTTGGAAAAAATTAAAGGGCTAGTATTAATAGCAGGAAGTGGCAGTCTTTTTCATTCTACGTGTAGTAGGCTTCTAATTACAACGTTTTTTAAACATCCGACAGGTGTCAAATATTCTAGAAGTAACAGAATTAGAGTAAGTGGTTTAAGTTTTTTT
Source organism: Araneus ventricosus (assembly GCA_013235015.1). Lineage (NCBI taxonomy): Eukaryota > Metazoa > Arthropoda > Arachnida > Araneae > Araneidae > Araneus > Araneus ventricosus. The sequence goes on along the minus strand of BGPR01020870.1, from coordinate 5,806 downwards.
TTCTGAAAAGATTAAAAAATGCATGTTTTGTTTTTAAATTTTCTTTCCAAAACATGGCATTATAAAAATATGTGAGAAATAATGAATTTGCCTTTCCTTAGATTAAAATTCGAAAGAATTCCTATAAGATGGGAAGTGTGAAATTTCGGTCGTGCTGTTAACTGAAATTCTTACTTACCAGCCCGAAAGAATGTCTAAATAATAAACTGTGACAGAATTTTGAAATTGACGAGAAAAGATAGAAAGTTTCTAAATCTCCGCATGAATAAGACAGACGCTAAACATTATTCATTTTGAAGTTTATCTTTGTTTGTTATAGTAACGTCCAATTTTGAAGCAACAAGAGGGCTATTTTGGATGGACATCGTTACTTTCAACCTTGGTGAGACGACACCAGAGATGGAACACCCTCTCCAAATTTCCACAACAATGAGAGGACGTTTCACCCCAACACATGATTTAACTTGCAACAGGCTCAATACAAAGCGGATCTTAAGTGGAATAGGGTTTGAGCCTGGTACCTTTCGGTTCCGAGATCGACACCTTACCACTAGGCTACCGAGACTTCTCGTTTGGAAAGTTTTCGAGAAAGTCTTTCCATTTCCAGTACACTTAATGCTATTTGAAAAGATGTTTTACTCATTGGTCTCTACCCCATTCATGTGAATCATTATTTCCAACAGTATTTATTGTAGGTTGATAAAGGAGAATAAATGTTGAACATGAAAGAAAAAAATGATAAAACGGAATGATTAGTAGTGAACTTCCTTGGCCTAACACAAGCATATCAAACGAAATATGCTATAGAATTCTCAAAGCTTCCTCACTTTTTATACATAAAGAATGGGAAAGCTTTGCATAAACCGTAGATATATATAAAAAAATGACGGGAGGCTGTCCTTTCTAACAGTCTCTGATGTTAAAGGCGTGGGACTACTTTACTCGCGTGGCTCTTTTGTTTCTGGAAGTTTCTCTTAAGTTTTTAAGTTTAAGTAGGTTTTTTGTAACTTCTGTTGTTACCCTTTATTTCTAAAATAAAATATTAGTTTTGATTTTAATCTATGTAGTTACCGAGATATAGAGGATCTCCCATACCACTTTTGTGGCGTTCCGGCGTGTGAATCAAATTGCTTCCTGAGACCCCAATGGGAGGAACGTATTCCTACGTTAAAAATTCAGGTTACATTTTGCTGATATGAATTTTCAGAAAACCCGAATATTTGCCGTAATACGAACCTTTTCTCAATTGACGGCAATTAAAACTATGGAACTTTGAGCAATCACTGAAAGTTATCCGTCGGTCGACTACTATCGAAACATAATGTGGAAGTATGTACGAAATTCTATTTATTTGCGGTTTGAAGGGATGAAAGAGTAAAATGGACAGACTTCCTATACAGGGATTTCATATAAAAACCTAAAGAAATCTAAAATTTTGGTGTAAAGACTGCACACTAAAATTTTATCTGTCTCACTTTTTTTCCTAACAAAATGACCGTGAGACAGACATAAATACTAAACTGTTTTTCAATGTCAGGGAAGTTTGAAACCTGTTAATTTGTGTAAATCTCGAAGTGGAATTCTTTGACGATTACAATCCATTTTCTTTGTGTAATACGTATACGAGAAAACACCAAACACTGAATAAAAGAACCGCACAGTTTTGGGACCTGTTTCGGAAAGGGTTTTGACGATTACAGTCAATTCTCTTTGTGCAATATGTATACGAGAAGGCACCAAACACTGAATAAAAGAACCGCACAGTTTTTGGACCTGTTTGGGAAAGGTTAGAGAAAAAAATATTTTTTTCTCATTTGCCATTTATAATATAAGCATTATGAATTGTAAAACCCAATGCAGTTAAATATGGCATTAGTTTTTGGCATATGTGTACAATTTAACTTCTATTTTTATTTGGCGGTGGGGATTTAAGCAATCGGTCATATATTTAGTTTTAATAATATAGACTTATACCATTAAAAGTCAAACATATTTTTTTTATGTTTTCAGAAAAGAAGTTGAAGGAAGGATTGCGAGATTTTTATCGCTTGTTAATTAATTAACAAGCAAAGAGCCAATCAAAAAATTTTAATTATTATTTTTATTTAAAGGAAACCCATAGTTTTGACTTTCAATGATTAAATCCATTTGCATTTATTGAAGTAATTAAAAATTGTTTAGCGATGATAATCTCTTAAAAATTAATAATATTTATTCTCAAAGGAGGATTGTTTTAAAAATGAGTTTAAATGTAAATTTAAAAGTTAAGTAAAAAATAAAAATAAAAGTAAAATGACTAAGTGCACGAAAATTTTATTATTTGAAGAAAAAAATGAATTTTTATATCATTCCGTCACAAATTATCAATAATGAATTCAACAATTTGTTATTTTTTAAATTTTATTTCTCGAAGTGAGCAATGCACAAGTAAAATAACTGATAATCCATGGACAGGAATATTTTTCACGTATAATGAAGCTGCAGTGCTTGAACTTCATTAAATATATTGAATCATCTTTCTTTTGATGCTGTATTTTAAGAGTTGTTTAAAAATAGCTTAATTCAGAAAAACAATGAAAAAGTATCCTTAAACATCAGACTTAATCTAATTTGCTGGTATTTGGTTAAATATTCTTAAATACATGCATCAATTTCATTGATGTTACGCCCAATTAGGATTGAAAACTGCGAAACAGGAAATTGTTCGAGTCTTTTGGCAGAGATTAAATGCTTATTTGATGGAGTTCAGGGATACTTTCTGTTCAGCTGTGTGAATCGGTAGAAATGCGGAACATTTCTTCTTTTAAATACATATATGACTGCGAAATATGTTGTTATTATTAACAATTAATTATTATTTTTATAGAGGAATTCCCATCTGACAATTTTTCGCTAAAAATAAAATGAAATAAATAAAATAATAATTACAAAATCAGCTCTAATGAAATTACATTACTTTAGTTTAAATTTTACTGTCTTTAATTAGTTGAAATTACATTTTTTCGTTTCATGTGACTACTTAGATTTTTAATTTATATTAGGAACAACTAAATACTTTCAAAACGTGAATTGCTTTTTAAACAATGACTACCACGCATGTAAATAAAAATAAATCGACAATTTCGATATTAAATCATTTGAATTAAAATCTATGCATGTTCCGTAGCTTTGCAAAACATTTTTTTAATGCTCATTATCTTCCCAAATCCTATAGAGATGTTTTTCTAAAAATTCTAGAAAACATTTACCCGATTAACTTCTTAGTGTCATGAAAATTGTAGAATTTTATTATTCATACATTTAATAGTTTATCAACACAAAATAATAATGATTAAAATAATTATAAAAACCTCATTAATTATGTTGTTAGAAAGCATTTCATATAAAATAGTGTTTTCATTTTAATAGGCTTCCAACAAGAAATCTTTTGAGACGTTTATATATTAGCGATATATTGCTTTCTGATGCTATTTTTACTCATAGGATATTTTAGATTCATTGCTCAATTGCTGCAGAATTTTCCACATGGTCCAGATCAAGTCAAAAGTACCTGTTTTAAATAACTGCATTTAAATTGGGAAAGAAAATGTTTTTTTTATTTATCTCAGGTAGATTTTGGATCTTAAGATCAGTTTTTCATTATGAAATACAGGGAATTGCATGAAGTATATGGTAGGCAACGCGTGATTCCGATTATTGTTTAAAACCGTTTTCAATAAGCGTTATGAGAAATATATGGAAAATTAAAACCTTATTATTTCCATATTTTTGTGTGGACGTGTTCAGATGACAGTCATTGTAACTATAGGGCCCGGCAGGTTGTGATAAATAGAACATAAGAATTTCTTTACGAGAACAAAGATTATAATAAGTGTCAAATTTTTCTCTTAATCTGAATTTTGATTCAGAACATTTAATTTAAACGCTGCAGATTTATTTGTCTTTATAGAAATTTTTCCGAAGTTATATTGCCTCTATAATAGAATGGATGAAAGTCTTAAATTTGCAACGCCTGTATGTGGAAAAGTTGCCTGTTTATAAGAAATTTCAACTAAATCATATTGAATTCTCGGCTGCCGAAATAACTTTAAAAATCAGCTATTTCTCCTAATTTGTCACAAAACCAAGAAAAAACATTAATAAATTATGACAGCTCTGATTTAAAACCAAGAGTGGTTGTAATTAAACTGAAAGAGAAATGAAATTTTTTTACGGGTTAAAAGACGGTTCGAATAATGGTAATTGGGAATTTTCTTTGTCCTTATCTTCAAACAATCTATGCATATATATAAATTTACATTTACATAGTGGTGTAACATAAAAACAATTCACAGATTTTCTGTAGTTATTTGTATCAAGACTAAGGAGACAATAACACACTACAATGCGATGGACATTACAATAAACAGCCAAAACGCATAAGAATACAAAACAAATAATACACAACAATAACAACCGACTCAGACACATTAGAAAAAAATGTAATACAGCTAAATAGTAAATAAAATCTGCACTAGCAAAATTATTCTTTTTGAATTATTTAAACATGTAGAAATGTAGTTTTTAAGGTTTCTGATAAAGAATACAGACAGAAAAAAATGATTCTCGAAAAGAAGAATAAAATATTTATCATGTAATAACTCTCAACAAGTGCACGGCCAAGAGACGAGTGAAAAAGAAACATCTTTTGCTTATTTAATTACACAATATGTGACCAGATCACAAACTCTCAGGGTCTGTAATCCGATTAATATTTGTTTAGAAATTTGGAAACATTTCCTGATCTTGAGGAAAGAGCCTTGATTTTTACGAACATTCAGAAACAAAGTTACTTTTTTTTGTGAAGAGTTTTGTTAAAGGAAAGTTCTTTGTATAAAAAAAATTGTTAATCACTCAAATAAAAAATGATCGGCTTGCTCGATTTAAACTTCTGTTTCCAGTGCCAGAGGGCTGCAAAACAATTTCCAATTTGTTTCATAAGTATTTTCTTAAGTATTTTGTTATAATTATTTTGTTCATAAAATATAAGTATTTCGTTCATATTTAGTTAGCAAATATGGCAAAATGGTTCGCCCACCCATTGCCTGGGTTACAGACGTGAGCGATTGACGAAACTACTATACGGAAAAAGGTGTTACCACGCAGTAGTTCTTTGATATTCATTTAACTTGGAAATGCTGTGTAAAATAGGAAATGTTCTGGAAATGCATAGTAAATCATCGATGCTTTACATTGGCAGACAAAATCCAAGGATAGTAAGCCAATGACAGTGCTTTACCCTATACAAAAATTTCAAGTTGTTTCTTAAGATCAGATGGTTCTCATTTAACTGCGAGAAATGCTGCTTCATTGTTGAAGGATTAAAGAAGCAGCAGGAACAGTTTGATATGACTTGCAAAGTTGTGCAAAGACAACATGGAACATAATGCAATGTAAGATTTATTAAGAAAGTAATTCCAACAAATTGAAACAGTTTACTTCAAGAACATATTGACGCTAAAGCAATAACACAAGGAATCCTGATTACTCAGAAGAGACAATTTGGAGAGATATGTCAGCAAGCACTATGCAGCGCAATGCAACTTTTCACATACCATAGCTGGCTTTCATTGATTTGATCAAGACAGTCGTAAGACAAGTTTCCCTCTAACTACTTTACTGTATGGCTTGTTTATAAAAGATATGGACGAGCAGTAAGATGTAACTCCAAAAAATCTGATATATTTTCGATAGGAATCATATGAAGTGAACGCACTAGCCACTTGATACGATGGTTGCACAATACCCTCGATGTTCAGACAATTCT
>BGPR01020869.1:0-27293 GCA_013235015.1 Araneus ventricosus | reverse complement strand
TGATCTCCCAACCCAAAATAGACTGCCAATCTAATAGCACATTTGCTTTCACACATCATCTAACTTTGGGTGTAGTCTCGTAGTTTTGCAGTACCAGAGGGTTCTGAGCTTTAATATTGATGAAGTGTAATTTTTGATGATTTTTTCTTATCCATCTTAGAAATTGAGGTCTGGTACCCCGGTTGGGTGAACGTCTTTTCCGCAACGGGGAAAACCGAACCTCAAAGACTCAAACATAGTTGTACTTTGAGAATTCTAAAACACACGTTCAACGCCTGAAAGATGGACGAGGTTGTCTGCTTTGTTTGAACACATTTAAGTTGGGAACTTCGGTGTGAGTGCTAAGTAAGAGATCTTTCAAAGGTCCAACATCCCAGCTGATATATAAATAGGAATGACGAATATTTGACGAACTGTTATTTTCTACGTAATATCAAAAAATCACAAATACCAGTGATGAATACTACAGTCAAAAGAGTGTGATTCGATTTTAATTAAATTGCATAAAGTGATTTTTTTTTATTTTAATTTCATATCTTTTGAATATTTTTGTAAGGTTTTGATTCTGGAATCAACAGATGGCACCATCAAATGCATCTGACTCCAACAAGCTATGAACTGCCCTCTCCCACACAAGGGCATCACACCAGTCAGGTCGGAGGAGCAGCGTTTCACCATTGCAGATCCGCGCCCACGGGATTGGCTCTTTGGTCACGGCAGTCACCCACGACCTCCATTTTATCAAATTCGCAGTTTCCTCATTTCTGTTCCTCCTGATCGCATTTTCCCGATCGCGGTTCAATAAGTCTTTCTGAATCATCCTTCTTCATGTTGGATAATGCGTTTTGACTGATTTGGCGCTTTTGTAACCAGCCATAGAGCAGAGGAGAGTTATTTCCTTCATTCTGCCGGTGTGACTGCAGACCACACAGATAGTCAATTGGTTGATCGTTTTCTGAAAGCCATGGCTATTTTATTTATTTTTCTACTTAAAGAACGGTCGGAAATGGATCAATAAGCATCGTATAAAAAATTGTTTACTCCAGCAAACCTTATTGTATATTAATCTGAGAATGATCGTTTAATCAGTTTTTTATAGGCATTATAAATGTAATGCTTTTTTTAGTTTATTAAATCATTATTCTGAAATATGTTATCTTTGCAACTTGGCAGCTTGACCTTGAAATGTATCGATCCACATTCTTTCTCTCTCTATATTGACAATTTGATGAACTGATGAATGGGTTGATACATTATTTCAATGAAACAGACGATTGAAAAAAAGAATATTTGCAGATTTTTCTTTTATCACACGAACTAAGAAGATTAGAATATTTTATGATAATTTTCAGAAAATTTTTCATTATTTTACAAATCTACGATATATTTTTAATTATGAATTTTTTATTCATTTAGATAACCTATTATAACTCCTTTAAGAATATTTTGACATTTTATTAACTATCAAATAAATATTTCTTTGAAATGTATCAATAAAGACTGAGTCAAATACAAATTCTGACTACCATTTATGCTCTGAAAGAACATTTTGTTTATCGATATCCGTATGTTATCGTCATTATTCATTCATTATTATTATGAATAGATTGTCAATCGGTTCATTCACCATCAATGAATGCTTTCAGCATCAATGATGAATAATGGATACATTTTCCACTCATTTTATAAATTTTCGTTATAGATCTGGGGAGATACATTTTCGTTTAAATTCTGTCACTCTTAAACAGTCTTTTATTTATTTTCCATACTTTGAATGAAATTCCGTCATCAAATATATAATTAAAAAATGCATTACTTTAATACATTACTTTTATATAAATATCAATTTCTGGTAGAGGTTCTCATTCGAATGTACCTTAACATATATATTTGAACAGTCCTTTTAATAAAATTAATTTTAACATGATGGTTTATAGGTTATACTATATATATATATATATATATAAGAGCATTTTCGATAATATGTCTGCTTTTATGTCATCTATACGCACGCCCAGCCTTTAATATCTGGGACCAAATTTGGCACAGCGATAGATTAGCACAAACAGGGTGCGCCTAAGGGGGCATTTTCGACGAGGGACGAGCAAATTTTCTCTATTTAACTTTAAAATAACACATAATTAATTTTATATTTAGTTAGTAAAGTAATTTGGAGTATTAATTTCAATTAATAATTTCATTATAATGAAACTATTTGATTAATAAATTATTTGTAATTTTAATGTAAAGAATTGTCTTGACGCTTATTGTTGCCAATAAAAATGAAGAATTAAAAGCATAAATTTCAAGACGATTTAATTTTTTCTTTATGCGATGCTCCAGATAGTTTTGACTAGGCTAAAACTTCTTCGCTCGTGCATATAAGATAAGGGTTGGCCTGAGCATTTTACTCGGCGATTGATGTCAAAATGCCTTCGACGAAGAAATTTTTTTTTTTTTTTTTTTTTTTTTTTGAGGTCATAAAGGCTTGCAGGCTGATTGGAGTCTTTTCACTTCATAATATTCTTTCCATTTATTCAAAAAACAAGAAATGAGGTTCTTAAATTTTATCACCTGTCTTCATTTTGCAGCAAAGTGTGCTAATTTTTATGTTCTTATTACAAGTATAGATATTTTTTAAAAGCATTTTTTACTTAATTTAGAAAAAAACGCAGTTTTCTCAATCCAGCATATATGAATATTTTACCAATAATTATTTTTAATTAATCATTGTTTTCTTTTTAAAGCCCTTTAAAATTCAAACATTTGAAATATACTGAATGATTAATGAAATAACTGGCAGGGAGAAAAATAATTATTTTGTCCAAATTCTTAATGTTGAATATGTTTCACCGGTATTCTGGGACACAGTGGCCTAGTAATAAGACTCTAAGACCGGATGGCTCTGTACGCCTATAAATCATACGCAGGGGCCAAACGTCCTCCGTCAGTTGTGTAGTGCGGAAGTTTCAGGGAATTGGCTGGGTGTCGTCCTCTTCTACATCCCGGTGTTAGCCCTCATAATGGTATGAATAAAATGAAGGATGTTTGTAAAAAAAAAAGACAATATGCTAAGCTTTGAAACATAATATATATTATTAGACAATTAATTTGCAAGTCTTCCGGCGTCAGTATTGTTTGATGAAAAGTAATTTAAAACGTTTATTTATTATTTTATTTATTTATTTTATAGTATTATATTTATTTTTAATTTATAAATTTAAGATTACTGAATTCAAAACTTCTTAAATATATCGCCAAAAAACAATTAACTAATTACAATGAAGTAATTATAGTAGTGCAAAAGTATACTTAATTTCATTGCTTCAAAAATATTCAATTCACATCCCCTTCCCTACAACGTCAAATTTCACAGTAACGTTTGATAAAATAAAAGAAAAAAAAGTAAATAGACATAAGAAAACTAATTAAATTTAACAGGGGTATGAAAAAAAATCGGAGGCAGACTTGAAAAATATGGATCGAACAACGCGGGGTTATTAAATAGTTATCTATAAATTCCGTCATGCGACGTAAGTGGTGCGACATGCGTAGTTGCAACAACCGTTGGAATCGTAATATAGTACCCAGGAACATAGCAGAATTTTTCTCAAAATCTTATAAGTAATTTAAATTTGCGTGTAGATTGATTGGCACATTTAAAGACAGAAAATCTTACTAGGCGTTGTTAACACAAGTATCTGTTCACAGATACGGCTCACTCGTTATCTTAATAATGAAGCCATTCTCACACCTCCTCTCGATTCACATTTATCTTCTCATTGCTAGACCTCCGACAACTGAAGTTGGTCTCCCTTTCTCCTCTCCAGGTGGAAGAATTCTAAAGATGTATGTTTGGAGGGAGTGGTTATTATTTCTCTCAGAAGGGAGAAAAAAAATGGCTGGCGTGCAACTATAAATTTTTTTTTCGATGTAACAACTTGTTTAAAATGTGCTTATCAATTGCAGAATAATAAATATTTGTATTTAAAGCTCTTTTTAACTTAATTGAAAATAACTTTTCAACAGGTATCAAAAATCTTATAGAAGAATTTAGTGACCAGAAAATGCAGAGAATCTGTATTGTTTTAAATAAGCAATGAATTGAACCAATTTATAACCATTTGAAAATAATTTCAAAGATTTTTTTCTTTTTGAAAAATATATAAATTCACAACGAATTCTGAACCCCCCCCCCCCCCCCCCCCCCCCCAACCGGGGGTACCAGAATAGATCCCTAAGGCACTACAAGGTTTAAGGCATTAAGGTTTTTCTCTCTGAATTGAATGTACTCACCATTCATTTGGGCGGACTAAAACCGGTTTCCGAGAGCAGAAATTCGTGCTCTCTCTAGGAAAATTCGTCCGACTGCCAGAAGGATTTAAGGCCATTAAAAAGTTCCAGCAGCACGTCACTGTACATCGTATCCACACCAGATGTTGGAAATTCGATTTTGTTATAGAGTTCGAAGCTTATATTTTTAAAGCTTTTAATCAGATTTCTGTAACTGCATGTGATATTCTGAAGATGGCTGTCGTTACCATTCCATGAAGCTTATATGAATACACATTTAAATGTTTTAACGTAGTAAATGCACCAAGACCTTTGTGTATTTTATGTATGAGGTCCTTAGAGTATTTCCTAATTTTTGCATACTTTGAGGATCTTTTTTATTTTTTTGGCAATGGTGAAAAATACAGAGCTAATTTAAAAACTTCATTCAAATACTTCATAGTATATATGTACACTTGTGTGCTCTCGTAGACAATGCACTAACTTTAACTTATTACTTTTTCAGAACTTAACTATCAGGTAATTATTAATTAAATTAAAATTTAACTTCGTATCAGTGGCGACACATGACAGTGAGTTCGAGAAACAATTTATTTCAAGATTAAAAAGTTCTGATGTTTAGTACACTAATAAAAAAATGTTTTAAAAACTATTTTTAATTAAATTTATGTACTTCTGCCATTTCATTTGCATCGAAATATATTCAGCTACTTCTATAATTTTAAGGTTGCTAGGTAAGCGAGAATGAAGGAATATTTTTTCTCCACGACTCTTACTTGAACAGCGACTGTAGTAATTATATAATATACTGAAGTAGGAAAAATTTGTAGCGATGTAACTGTTTACCAGTTTTGATACAACTTTCAGTAAGCTATTCCAAATGTCAATGCTAACTTTAATAAGAATCAAGACTTTTAAAGCAAGCTTTTGATTTTAGAACAATAAATCCTATTATTTTTACTGTTCGCGAAAATTGGTCAAATTGAAATATTTTGAGGGGTATGGATATTCGTCAATTATCAGATGTTGTTCGTCGCGTGCATCTATTAATTAGAATTATGAACTTTTAATGTTTTTCTGAGAAATAGGAAACTGACCCGATTATGCAGACCAATTAGAGATAGTTAACCTTAGCAGTGGCGAATCCAGGGGGGAGGGTGGCTATCGGGCTGCAGCACCCCCCCAGAGCTACGTCAGAATTCTTGATTTTATTTAAACTCACTACAACTGTTTGTTCTTAATTTCTTTTTTTAAAAATAATAATGTGATAAAATTGCGTTCTGGCTTGATAAGCTCAAAAGTTTTCCTACTTTTCTAGTCATTCCACTCATACTTGGAGCGTTGACGCGGTCGAAGACTTTTTTTGGCTATTTATTTCATTGTATTTTTTTTAAATTATCGAAAGTATTGTATTGTTTTTTATTATTCTTATCGTCAGATGAGTAAAGTCTGTAAAGTTAAAGTGTTTTGGATTACGTAAGCCATATGGTTTGACATTCGTCACAGCGATACAAAATTTTTATGACCTCAGCCCCCCAGACCCAAATCCTGGATTCGCCACTGAATCTTAGCATGATATAAGCCAGACGTAATTTCGGCTAAACAGATTAATTAGTAAAATATTTTAGATTACCTAGAATTCGAATCAGACCTTTCAGTAATTATCCGTCCTCTGAAGCATCACCATCAGTACGAAACCAGTGGTTCAGTAACGGGGTTTCAGTCAATCAGCGGGATATTCCTGAGGACCGGCGGTTATGATGATTGGCCGTACTGTCAGAAACGGTTAACTAGATGCATGGAAAGGCCAGTGTTGGAGTCTGTTTTGTAGGCAGCACAATACCCACACTCCAATAATTCTCGACAGTAGGCCACTCTACTTACTCTTTCTCGTACACGAAGAGCCCAAATAGCAATTTTAGTTTGCAGCAAACTTGTACTGCAAATATGCAAGCTTGCAGCAAGTTTGACACGACAAGAGTGCAAGTGTGAAACAAGTTTGCAGCAAGTTAACGCAAGCTTCGAAGTCACCATGGGACGAAATTGCAGCAATCTTGCATTGCAAATTATAGCAAAAACAGGTAGGAACACAACACGGGATGGAACTCGCGATCTACCGGTTCCGAAGCAAACGCGCTAACCATTCGGCCAGTTAAACTCTGAGAAGAGAAGATAGATTTCGCTAATACATCGTTCGATTCGATTCGTATACGATTTATTTTAAACTATTTTCTTGATTTCATTAATTTTTTGAGTTGAGAATATGATTTGAAGTCAAAGAGAGAGCTAATAACTACGTTTTGCTAGTAGAATAAATTATGAAATTTGAGTTCAAAAGTAATTACTTTAAAATGGGACAAAATGTATAAGTTATTATTTTTCAACAAACATTGACTGTTTTTTCGGTTTAATTTTGTTTATAAACGTTAAAATTTCAACATTAAGAAAAAGGCGATATAGTTTTCTTTAAAGTTCAAGTGTTGTATTTAGTAAAAAGATGGAAAATGTTTCAAAATTTTTTTTATAAAAAAGTTAGTTTATTTACAAATTATCATTGATTTATTGAATTAATAAAAAGAAGGACGATCTAGGAGATGCTATTAAAAATCGGATTTTTTTTTAAACAGAGACAAAGATAATTATCTCTTTGTGCTATCTTTGCATCAAGCTTGTTTTGCAAACTTGCAGCAAATTTCCATTGCAAGGAGGTGGCGCTAGTTGTTAAGGCGAACTTGCTACAAGTTCGCTTCAAGCTTGACGCGTCAAATTTGCGATGACAAGGTAATATCAAGTCAAAATCAAACTTGCTGCAAACTTACGTGTTATATGGGAGAAAGTATTGTAACCGTGTAGCGCGCTTGCGCGCAGTTAATACATGGGATAAATTAATAAATTAAATTATATTTCAGGAATGATTTAGGCATATTTAAATTCAAAGAAAAAGAGGAAACGCTTAGAATCACAAACATCAAACTTCATCCCTCCGTATCGTTTTTTTAACAACAGCTCTTTCGTTGCCATTTTTGAAAACTCAACTTCGCGATCAACAAAGATAATATTATACGTAGAGAGAGTTGCTACAATCGTCAGAAAATTCGAACTTGAGATTTGGATGAATCTCCACGTTTTAAGACCTCCCTGAGTCCGAAAAACACAATTTTGGAATCATGTATGCCTGTGAACACGATAATTAAAAAACGGTTAAAGCTAGAGGAATGAAACTTGGTATGTGATCTTTACACATAATATGTAGGTTTCTATCAAATTTTGGACAAAATCCCTCCACAGGAAGTCTGTCTGTCTGCGTTCATGTTACCACTATAACTCAAAAACTTGAATAGCTAAATGGATAAAATTTAGTACACAGTTTTATCATCAGGAATATAGGTTCGTATCAAATTTAGGACCAAATCCGTCAACGTGTTGACTGTCTGTCGGTCTGTATAATCACATGCTTGTGAACACGATAACTCCTTAAATTTCAATGACTTAGATAAATGAAATTTGGTAAGTGGCCTTCTAACCTTAATTGTGGATCTGTGTTCAATTTTTGTTTCAATCGGTTAAAAAAAAGGCTTTCAAATTTGATATTCAATTGTCTTACTAAAATGCAATTGCCATTTTGCGACTCGGCGAGCACTTGGCGATATTCGTGACCTTGGCGCGCGTTAAGGGAATCTAGTGGATAGTCATGGCATTCTGGGTTGCAGAAGTTTCGCATTTTTTATTCGTGCGGGAGGAGGGGAAATGACACCTTTTTGGGAAGTATACGAGAAAGTTTAGGGGAGACCACTCCCGCTGGTTTTTCTTTGTGATCTAAGACTGGTCAACTGAAGATGATTGTGCTATCCGTGGTCAGATTTTGTTACTCTGGCATTCCCAGTTGGATACGTCATTTATCCAGATTTGTTATGGGTAAAAACTGCTGTTGACTGTCTTATTTTATTCATTAGCGACTGGAATTTACTGTGAACCCAACAGATTAGTTTGTCACTCTTAAAGTATATGCGGCATAAATCTGGTGTTGAGCGTCGTAGGCAGTGAATGGGTGAAATACAAACTTGTTTCTAGTTTTGGGTCAATAATTTATATACATATTTTCTTAAATTAAACTTTATCTCTTTTTTACTTTCTCGTATACGAAGTATACAAGGAAAAAGTATTGTAATCGTCAAAAAATTCGAACTCGAGATTTTGTCGAATCTCCACGTTTTAGACCTCTCTGATTCCGAAAAACACAATTTCGGAATTATGTCTGTCTGTGTGTTTGTATGTCTGTGTACACGATGACTCGAAAACTATTAGACCTACGGGGATGAAATTTGGTATGTGATCTTTACAGATACTTTGTAGGTTTCTTTCAAATTTTGAACAAAATCCGTCTACGGGAAGTCTGTCTGTCCGCGTTCTTGTGAACACTATAATTCATAAACTTTAATAGCTAGATGGATAAAATTTGGCACACAGTTTTATCATTATGAATGTAGGTCCGTATAAAAGTTTGGACCAAATCCGTCGAAGGGTCGATGGTCTGTCGGACAGCATAATCTCATACTTGTAAAAATTTTATCTCCTAAACCCTTTGGCTTAGATAAATAAAAATTGGTACGACGGTTGCTAACATTATAGATCTCTGCCTAAATTTCGTTTCAATCGGTTAAAAAAGAGGCGTTCAGATTGCGTATTCAATTTTTTTACTTTGTATTGGAAGTAATCTCTGCGCATGTGCTAGTTATTCAGCGATAACGAACTAGGTCATTTTCTCCTGTTTTCTTTTCGCTCGCGCACGCCCTCGCATTATCGGAGCTTGCTAGAGTGTGATAGAAAATAAATATTGCTAAGTTTTCATACGCAGGCATCTCTTAGAATTTGATTCTTCACCTAAATATTTTACAATTCCTATAATCTACAATGAAAAACCTTCTGATAGTCATTGCATTCTGGGTTACAGTAGATTCGAATTTCTTATCCCCGCACGGGGAGGGAAAATGAATAATTTTTGAGAAGTATACGAGAAAGTTTAGGGGAGGCCACTTTCGCTAGTTTACTATTGAATTTAAAACGAATATTAATAAAATGAATAAGGTGAATTCCAAATTTGAAAATAAAGAAAGACACGGGTACAATTGCAAGTGCGAATACTGGTTTATTGTTGCAAGTTTTAAGTATGACAGAAGATATACGTGCAGTCACCAATCGTACAGCTTTCTTTGGAAATCAGCCGACTGCCAGTGTTGTCTCTTTCTTCCTGCGCCGTAGAAGGAACGGGCATTCTTCCCAGGCAGGATCTTCTGGCGCCGCCTTCGAACCATATACGCCTTCACGAATCCGACGACGGTGAAAACGAAGTCATAGACTGCAACCAGAGATATTCCAAGCCACATACCCATGTATCCGCCGACTGCGCTGAATAATTCCAGGCTCTAAGAAAGAATGAATGAGACAGAGGAAGCGAATATTTAGTAACAGGGAATTTAAACACAGACGCCATTTTTGATAACCAGCGGGAGTGTTCACCCCTAAACTTTCTCGTATACTTCCCCCCAAAAAAGTGTCGTTTCCCCTTCCCCCCGCGTGGCTAAAAAAATTCGAACCTATTGTTACCCAGAATCCAATGACTATCAGAAGGTTTTTCATTATAGTGATTGAAAAATATCTAGGCAAAGAATGAAATTCAAAGAGATGCGTAACGATTTTCCTCTCTTACAGGCTCAAGGACAAACTGATGTAATTCGCTACTCCGTCATGAAATTCCTCTCCGTTCTTCCAGTGGAGATAACGGATTCTCTTCAAAAGTAAATTATACGGACCGACAGACAGTCAACCCTTTGACGGATTTGGCCCAAAATTTGATACGGACCTACATTCATGACGATAAAACTGTGTATAAAATTTTATCCATCTGGCCTTTCAAGTTTTTGAATTATAGCGTTCGCATGACCTCGAACATACAGACAGACAGACTTCCCGTTGATGGATTTTGTCCTAAATTTGATAGAAACCTACAAATTATGTTTAAAGACCATATACCAAATTTCATCCCCATAGCTCTAATAGTTTTCGAGTTATCGTGTCCACAGACACACAGACAGACATAATCCCAAAATTGTGTTTTTCGGACTCGGGGAGGTCTAAAACGTGGAGATTCGTCAAAATCTCGAGTTCGAAATTTCTGACGATTACAATACTTTCTCTTTGTATACTTCGTATACGAGAAAGTAAAAAAGAACGAAGATGACAAATCATTGCAGCTGAGAACTTCATGTACAGAATACGATCTTCATTGTAACGAGGTAAAAGACAAAAAAAGCATTCGAAAATTTTATTGGTGCAAGGCGTTTTGAAGTGGAAACGACTTTCCGCCCGTTACAGTGATAGTCGGTCGAACTTTCTTGTGTGACAAAATACCGTCAGATTTGAATCGCTAATAACTACGAGACTAATAATGCGAAAAGAATAGTTGACCCCACAACGGATAGAACATACCTGTAAGAGTTTGTCGCATAATATTTGTTTTGCTTGTGACGTCATCGTACCAGTGTAGGCGCATGCGCGTGATTGTTATGAACTAGCTTTATGTAAGGTTATAAATAAGTGTATCTAGGAGGTTGATTCTGGTGTCATTTTAAAGAGCCTGAGGAGTATTACTAGGACCCAAAGTGAGACAATAAAAATATTTATCAGAATATAAATAAAAATCAAGATTAAATTGAAACTTCCGCATGTTTTTTCATTATAACATGCAGAGTTTTCTTTCGAATTGTACGAAACTTACAGAATACTTGCCAATACGTAAAAGAAACATTGTATTAAAATTTGAAATCAAAAATTCGAATATTACGGGAAATATGAGCATTTGTAATAAATAATGTTTTACTGCGCATACGCGAAATGTAGTTCTATATACTGTCAACAGATGGCGCCATTAAAAGCTACTCTAAATAAAACATGAGAAAAGGCGCAGTTCGGGTCCGAGCCGTAGATTTTTCGTGAAAACGTCGGGATAAAATCATAAAACAAGTATTTCGTAATAATGCGTAATTTAATTATCAATTTCTTTAATACAATATTTACACAGAGTAGTATAATGGTTGCAGAATGGATAAATCACAAGTTTATCTCATGTAGCAAGGGTCTGTGGTAGCTTGTGATTTATATATTCTGTAACCATTATACTACTCTGTGTAAATATTGTATTAAAGAGATTGATAATTAAATTATCTATTAATACGAAACACTTGTTTTATGATTTTATTCCGATGTTTTCACGAAAAATCTACGGTTCGAACCCGAACTGCGCCAATTTCTTATGTTTTTATTTTCATTGTCTAAAATTATGCGAAACGGAAGATTGGACGTGAGAAGTCCCATAAACATTTTTTTTTCTAATATTTTCTTGCATGGAAAATAATTTTTATAAAGAGGTAAAAATGTATTGGTTGCGAACTTCAATCCCGAAACTTCTGAATACATTATTGCTGGAATAACAAATTTAATTACCAAAAAAAAGGATATAAAAATTACTATGTTGATGACTAAACATGATAAATATGTCATCTGGTACTGTCTAGTATTTTTTTTATATCAGAAACAGATACTGATCCTTTCAAAATGCCAAGACTAGCACTTTTGGACGATTTTACTCCGGAAAGGGGTGACAGGCAATGAGTAAGTCGAGCGCATTTTCGGAATTCTTTGTTAGATCAAGCTAAGTAAAATGTAACCATCTTCCCCTCCACTTTTCACTTGACCCCTGTTTTGGTGAAATCAACTCCGCCTGGCGCATGCGCAAAAGCGCGGAGGGTTTCGGAATCCAAGAATCATCTGTATGCTTTCAGTGAAGTTTTTGTTATATGGAACGTTCGAGAAAAACTCACCCTCTTAAAAAATATGGCTTATCTAAATCATAAATACGCAGAAAAACTAAAATTGATAGTTACCTCAAATTTTGGATTGTACGTCAAATTGGTGATTTCGAAGCTGTCGAAGAGGATGTCGATGGTAATTTTGGAGCACCTACAAAATACCAGTTTCATGTTATCAGAGAAAGAGTCAATTTGCAAATTTTCATCTTTGATTATTTTACCTAAATGTTGAATTGACTGTTATAACAGTTACAAAATCAATAATTATTTTCAGTTAAAAGCAAAATTAATTCTAGTTAAAAATATTTAGTTAATTCTAATTAAAAAAATTCCAAATAGTGTTTACTTTCATGTTTCATTCATAGTGTCATATTAATGAATTTTTTTTGTTGAAAAAGTGAAATTATAGAGTTTTAGCGAATAATAGGTCAAAGTTTGAAACGACCTGCTGATTCAAAGGGACAATGTTAGAAGGTGCTCATTCTATACAGCTTGTTGACTTGCATAGCATAAGAAATATTACGGCAACCGAGACACATTTATATTCGGAGAATTTGTTCCTCATTGGAATTATTCGTGAGCCAAGTTTATTGTGCATTTAAAATCATTTAAAATTGTACCAGTACGTTTGATTTATTATTTCATATACTATCTCTAATAATAATAAAGGAGAATGTGTGTGTCTCTCTCTCTGTGTGTGTGTGTCTGTATGTCTATGTGTGTGTGCCTGTGTGGTGTGTGTCTGTCTGTCTCTTTCTGTGTCTGTATGTTTCTGTGCGTGTGTGTGTCTGTCTCCGTGTGTGTGTGTGTCTCTCTGTGTGTATGTCTGTGTGTGTATGTCTCTCTATCTGTGTTTGTGTGTCTGTGGCGTCTGTGTGTTGGCGCTCTACAGGGCAGACCTCTGGACTTAGAGATACGAAATTTTTCACGAACATTCTTTGGAGGGTGGGAATATGCACCTCGGAACCGTTTTTTTTTAAAATTTTAATTAGAATTTTAATTAATTAAAAAATAAGCGGAAATTTGGCGTTTTCCCTTAATAACTTTCGAAAATATTACAGCTCAAAAATCATTTTTACACCATCTGAAAACAAAAAAATTATCTTTTCAATGATATCAATAAAGTTGTACGATTTTTTTCTTTAATTTTAATAACCTTTTAAAAAATATTTTTTGACATAATCTACAGCAATACTTTTCATTGTTGCAAAGCATTTCAAACCGTTTTCATTGTTTAAACAAATATTTAATTGCGTGTTTCTCTTCCATCGTTGAAAGTTAAGAAAATATCTTACTGGATTTTACTTTCTTCGTTTATTTGATCAATTTTTCTGTGAAATCTGTAAATGAAGCCCTCAAGATGGTAAGTATATAATAAAATATTCCAGTAAACTGAAAGATTATCTTTTCTATGTTTTAATTCTTTTTTATCAGCGTCAAGCCAATTTAAGCCAATTAGAATGCTGCTGGACGTAAAATGTTCAGCGCCAATTTAATGTTGAAATCAAATGCGTAGTTTACGCTAATGTAGACAAGGAACAGAACAAGTGCAAGGCTATGAAAAGGACGCGTGTTAAATGTCTATAGCAATTTGAAATTTAAAACTACTTTGTTGAGGGAACCACTTTATTTCCGGCCATCAAGCTAGTCCATTGGTGAATCCGGGGGGGGGGCTATCGGACTGTAGCCCCCCAAAATTCTTGATTTGATTTAAAATCACTACAACTACTTGCTCTTAATTTTCATTTAAAAAAATAATAAAATCGCGACAACATTGCTTTCTGGCTTGACAGACTCGAAAATTTTCCTACTTTTCTAGTCATTCCACTTGTACTTGTAGCGTTGACGCGGTCGAAAACATTTTTTGACTAGTTATTACATTCTATCTTTTATTAAATTATCGAAAGTAATGTAGTGTTCTTTATAATTCTTATTGTCAGGTGAGGAAAATCTGTAAAGTTAAAGTGCTTTAATTCACATAAGCCATGAGGTTTGACATTCGTCACTACGATGCAAAATTTTTGTGACCTCAGCCCCCGCCCAGACCCGATTCCTGGGTTCGCCACTGAGCTGGTGGCCGAAGTCGGCTAGTATTACAATAATTTATTTATTTAGAAAAAACGCACACTACAGAATAAATTCCAATTACAAAGTGCATGATACAGAGAAAAAACACTAAAATAGCCGCAAAATACGGGTTAATAAAAACAACAGATAGACACAGAAATCACTGAAAACACAACACGATTTTAAAAAGCACACAAAATAAAAACACTTCAAGAGCACAAAAGCCGCAAACATTCAGTCATAAGAACACCATAAGACATATTAAACACATCAAGATCGTCAGAGTACCTATTCAAAATCTTATAAAATTTATAAATAGAAAAATTACGTATGTAATTAAACCTAGTAAATGCATTAACAAATAAGCAACTCTTCCTCAGACTTCTAGTCGGCACAGAATAAGTGATACGGCTCAATATGTCACTGCAATCAATGGCATCATTAAATATCTTATGATAAAATAAAAGACAAGAAAGATAATGCAAATATCACAATTCATGTTTGAATTTTTCAACGATTTAAATTTATAGTTTTTACATTTATTATTATAATAAGTTATAATGATGCTACTAAAGAATTAAGTTATACAATAATCATTATAGCAAAATTATTTATGTGACTATAGTCACATAAAACAGGAAGAAAAAACTTCAGCGGCCTGCACAATACACAAAGGAAAATCGAACTTGTAAAGAATGAAACTTGCTTGCGGAGAAAAGATGTACTTACTCTGGATTCCAAAATTTTCTTCCTGTGCAGTCATGCTGTAAGAAAAAAGGAAGTCTTAAAATTACTGCAGAGCATTATGAATTATTTTTAGTACATAATTTTGGTGATAATCTATACTTATAAAAGGCAAAGTTCGTGTGTGTGTATGTGTGTGTCTGCCATGTCCAGACGAATCTATCGCACTTACAGCTATGAAATTTGGCACACAGGTAGTCGTAATGGTGACTCAATGCACCTCGAAGCCGAAATTTTAAAATTTATTCTAGAAAATTTTTTATTTAATGTTTTGTGTTGTTTTGGTTAATTTTTCGCACTAATTTCTCAGTAGAATGGTTTTGAATAATTGTACGAAAGAAATAGATACACCATTGGAAAGAGCACACGATTTCCATTCTAATGACGTTAGTTTCGAACTTCTAACGTAATTTACTGAATTTTGGGAATTTTTTTAAAAATAGTCACTTTTCAAAAATAAATTTTCTGGGATCTTTAAAACTCTTGCATCCGATGTTCTAATAAAGATATCATTTTGAAAATTTTTCAGCTTATAACTGCAACGGTTCTGTCGGATTTAAAACAAGAATGGTTAAAATATCTTTTCCCGTTTTCTTTAAATTAATTTTTTCCTGGTAATTGAAAGATATTTTTCCTCTAGCGAAGCTTCCGTCTGCGACAGCTCCCCGGAACGTTACGGGCAATTTCATTGGCTGACGGGCCAGGGTGACGTCATTACTTTCGCGTTCTGCGAGGATATGATTTATTTACTCGATGACTTCGATTATTATTTTTAAGCGTGTCTTAACTTATTTCTTTGCCTTTCATACTTTGCTCGCGATGTAATAAATATCACAATGTAATTTTTTAACATTGGTTTGGATTTAACGGTACTCGGTCGAGAGGAAAAAGAGGCGGACCAACTCAATATTATATAAATATTTCTGCTTTGATTTCGTTTTTAAAACTTTCATTTATGTAATTGTATGTGGGCTATTTTTTATTTTGTTGAAGTCCCGATTCCACGGGCAATGCCGTGCACGTACAGCTAGTCTATACTTATAAAAGGCAATGTTTGTGTGAGTGTGTGTCTGCGATGTCCAGACGAATTTATCTCACTTACAGCCATGAAATTTGGCACACAGGCATTCGTAACGGTGACTGAATGCACCTCGAAGCCGGAATTTTAAAATTTAATCTAGAAATTTTTTTATTTAATATTTTGTGTTGTTTTGGATGATTTTTCGCACTCATTTCTCAATAGCATGGCTTCGAATAATTATACGAAAACAACAGTTACACCATCGGGAAAAACAAACGATTTCTGTTCTAATGAAGTTTGTTTCGTACGTCTAACGTAATTTACTGAATTTTGAAAAATAGTCATTTTTATGGTAATTTTTAATAAGGATTTCTTCAAATTCTCGCATCTGTTGTTCTAACATTTCTATAATTTTCGTTTTTTTCCAGCTTATAACTGGAACGTTTCTGTCGGATTTAAAACAAGAACGGTTAAAATATCTTCTCTCGTCTTTTTAAAATTAATTTTTCCCTGATCAGTTCAGACATTCTTTTTGCTAACGAGATTTAACAGCGAGAGTTTCTCCGGACGATCCCAGAATGCAGTGTTACAATTTCATTGGCTGGTGCGTGACCTTCCTCGCGGCAGGTGACGTCATATGCTTTCATTCCGAACATACATTTCTACAATATGATGTGTATCTTTTGTTTTAATTTTGTTTTCAAAACTTTTTCGTGTCATTGTGGGCATTTTTCCCCATTTTGTTGAAGTTCTGATTCCACGGGCAACGCCGTGTGCGTACTGCTAATAATTTACAATTGCCATTTCCTCACTTCGTCTGAAAAAGAAACGGCCATGGATCTAATCCAAGGGTGTCAAATTCGAATCCCACAACGAATATCTTTGCGACCTGGCAAACATGGCAATATGTAACAAAATTTGTAATAAAAATTCCGTAACTTATTTCTAAAACTTTAAATTATACATAATTATAAAAAACGAGCCGCACCAGTCGCCATTGACAGATTACTAATCGTATTACATCGACGCACAACACCCCTCCCCCCCACCAATAGCAGCGAATATTTTCGCAGCCGATAATAAAATAATCGAGATCCAACGCTGTTTAGATTTGACGACAAAATTCAGCGATGCTGGGATGTCTGAATTTTAAAAATATTTGCATGCCTGGTTTGAAAACACTCACAAATTGGCATGTGAAATTATTTCCAATTTTGGAAGAACTTATTGGTCCGCGGGAGTTAAAGTTCGCCCGACGAGAGGGGGGGGGGCGACCTGCTGTACAAGAAGAGGATTGTAATAATGACCGTCTCAATTTCCTCCAGATCTTTAATTATCTACTAATTGAATAGTCCGTTGCGTGAACGGGGTACAAAAATTTGCTCCCACGAGGGGACGCAGCGTCCACGACAGGGAGGCCTTGCCCCCCCGGACTCCCCCACTGACGCCACCCCTGTTGGTCCAAGGAATGGTGTTAGGGTCCTCCCGACGGGCGGCACAGTCTGCCCGATGAGGGGCACGATCTGCTGGCAGGGGGAGTCTTGCAATGATGTCCCTCTCAGATTTTCGCCAGCTCTTTATTTATTTACCAGTTGAATAGTCCGTTGCGTGAACGGGGTACAAAAATTTGCTCCCACGAGGGGACGCAGCGTCCCCGACAGGGAGGCCTTGCCCCCCTCGGACTCCCCCACTGACGCCACCCCTGTTGGTCCAAGGAATGGTGTTAGGGTTCTCCCGACGGGCGGCACAGTCTGCCCGATGAGGGGCACGATCTGCTGGCAGGGGGAGGCTTGCAATGATGTCCCTCTCAGATTTTCGCCAGCTCTTTATTTATTTACCAGTTGAATAGTCCGTTGCGTGAACGGGGTACAAAAATTTGCTCCCACGAGGGGACGCAGCGTCCCCGACAGGGAGGCCTTGCCCCCCTCGGACTCCCCCACTGACGCCACCCCTGTTGGTCCAAGGAATGGTGTTAGGGTCCTCCCGACGGGCGGCACAGTCTGCCCGATGGGGACACGACCTGCTGGAAGGGGGAGGGTTGCAATGATGTCCCTCTCAGATTTTCGCAAGCTCTTTATTTATTTACTAATTGAATAGTCCGTTGCGTGAACAGGATACAAAAATTTGCTCCCACGAGGGGGCGCAGCTTCCCCGATAGGGAAACCTTGCCCCCCGGGCCCCTCACTGGCGCCACCCCTTTTAGTCCGAGCAATTATTTTCACTTTTGTTGGGAATTAAGTCTCCTGCCAGATTTAGAATTACTGGCATTTACCTTGATTCTTTTAGAAATGAATCTCTGCGGACAATCTGTCCCTCGAAGTACGAAATTCGGTAGCAGAGAAGAGATGCCAGGAGGTAGGGAGTAAGTCCTCGCTTTACATTTGTCCTTTTCTGATTCTGTGTTTTCGAAATAAACTTACGCTTCTATAAAAATTGGAAGGGTTTTTTTTCGGCGGCGACCCATATAAGTTTAGACCAGATTTATTTGGCCCGTGATAGCATTTGAGTTATTGAACCCTTGATCTAACCCAGTGGATGGCAAACTCATTAGTCAAAAGAGCCAAAGATCAGCAGCACAACGATTAAGATTTCTTTTGATAGCCAATTTTTTTTCAAGAACCGTTTTTAGGAGTCGTTTAAACTAGCTACTACTAATAAATAAATCCAGATATTATAGTCGTCTACCAGTAGTCGAAATCGATTCATGGCCGAGCCGCTCTCTAATGGATAGAGTCGCGGTTTGCCGACCACTGATCTAACCTAATGCAATCTGTGCAAAGAATTTTTGTTTATTTGTGTTCACAGTTGTTGTTTATTTATTTAGTATTGTTTAGTATTGTATTGTTTATTGTATATTTAGTATTGTATATTGTATATTTAGTATTGTATATTGTATATTTAGTATTGTATATTGTATATTTAGTATTGTATATTGTTTATTGTATATTTAGTTTATTGTTTATTTAGTATTCACAGGGAATTCAAATTATTGTAATTAAGGCTTGTTTTGTAGAATTTTAAAAATGCCTTTCCCCAAGAGATGGCGCTGAAGTTTACTAGGCTGTGACATCATCTTTTTCATCAAACTTTTAGCCTTTTTGCCAAGAAAGAAATAAATGTTACTTTCTGGCACCTGAAAATAACTCAAGGGTTCCCTACCCTCATAAAAAACCGCAAGGACAGTTCTTTCTTGCATTACAAAAAGAGGCGTTCCCCTTCGCCTTAGGGTACGAAGAGGTCGGGCTCTGGTTTGAGAGCAGGTCAGTCAAATTCCCGTTCTGTCAGAAAATTGTTTCAGAAATTTTTCTTCAGCTGGTTTTTCAAAAAAGAGCAAACAAAAATTTAAGAAATTCGGACCCCTAGTCCGTACACCGTAGTACCCCTAGGACGAAACATCGTAGTATGATAATATTTTAGCCTTGATTGCATCACTGGTAAATCTGTAAGGAATATCCCTAGAATAAGTTTTAATAAACAACTTCAAATTTATGTAGCTGTTATTATTTCTTGCTTTTCCAAAGGCATGTCGAAACTTGAAATATGCGCATTCGAATAATTCAGGGTATAAAGGAATTGATATATTAAGGGAAAAAAAGGTTTGTAATGTATATTTACATTTTTTAAGTATATAAAAAAATCGTACATACTTCAATCGATGAACAATTTTTTTATGAAAAATTATTTTGGTTATTTTCCGTTAGCCGGGCGCAAGCGAAAAATCGCCAAATAATGTAGAATTCCGAAAAATTTCTTACAACCCGAAAATTACAATTGGCGACATTTGCGCCCTGTCATTCGCTTCGCTTGGCGACTTGGCTAGCGTTTGGTTCATGGCGACTTGGCTCGCGTTTGGTTCACAATTGGTGACATTTGCACCCGGCTAACGGAACCTTTATTTTCAAATGAAATAATGAAAGAAAATGACTTACCCCTTTAATTTTCTTCCTTGCTTCCTGCAAAACAAAGGACATTAACATGCATAATAAGCAAAAGATTTAATATATGAGAAGAAGTAACCTTACTTAACCTTACTTATTATTACCTTCCGAGACCTTACCACTAGGCCACCGCGACCACTTTACTTAATATAAAAAAATTCGCATTCATTGAGGCAGAGATGGAAACTAAGGGCTTTTTTTCTTAATATGCCTAAATTGGTTCCATTCCGTAAAAAAATCCTATTTTTACTTCTTCTGTATTGTTTCTTCGAATATAGATGGCGCCATGGGACTAGTGTTTCTTTTAATAATAATTTAATAATACCTCCTTTTAAAAGAAAGTTAGCGTGGGTTTGTGATTACATGAAGACCTTTTTCTCTTTTTTTCCTCAACTATGGGCATAGAGCAAGTTTTTATTTATGACGGCTAATTTTAATATAGCCAGATGTCTGATAATTTTAATCAATCTTATTAGCGTTTTGATGTTTGTGTTTTTCCTCTTTCTTTTGAAAATATGCTTTTTGGTGTGCAGATCTCCTTTGTCTTTTGTTTGGGAAATTTCGGGCTAAGAGAAGCTATATTTGGCGTAATGCAAGCTTCTTACAGAAAAATTCCCCAATTATTATTTTGAATCCATTTCGAATCAAGTCCTTAGCCCTTGAAAAAATGGACTAGAATGGATTTCATGTTTGCGTTTTGTTTTTTCCGATTACCTCTGAGTTTATCTTTGTTTTTTGGCTTTCTTTGTATGATATTGATTTCTATTGTTCTATGTTTTTTGTTCTGCTGCTGCAATTGCGTTCTACTTAAACATTGTATACATTTTATTCTCTAAATTTTATGGTTTATAAATAAAATTTTTGTTGTTCTTGTTTAAGTTAAAATTTTATTTTAAAATTTATTCTAATTTTTCTAGTTGATTGTTTTTAAGCTTTACCTAATATGGATATATGAAACTTTGGGACTTCTAATCCTGCCGTAGATAATAGTGATTGTGTTATAATAATTTGGCGCCGTATCCACGATGCAAAGCTAAATGGCATTGTGATCAGAATGTGCAGAAGCTGTATTTCTACATCAGTTATGACAAATTGCTTTGAGTAAACCATTCTGCTCAGGGCCGGATGAAACCCCGTATGAGCCCTTAGCAACGTAAGTCTCGGGGCCCCTGTCATCCTCTCTAACTACTATTTTAGTACTGATTTTAATGTAATCTCTATACAGGGTATCCATACTTATCATGGTCCAATAGCTAATTTCTAAACCTTTAGAGATAGACATATAGTTCCAATTGGAAAAATACTTTAAACAAAGGGAAGAATTATATTTTATGCTTTTTGAGTCACTAAATATATTTCTGAAAAAATTACGAGATCTAACTTTTTATACGGTCCCCCGGTCCTATCAGTCCTATCAATCATATTTAGTAAAATATTCTGGAAACTCTACTATTTTAAACAAAAAAAGTCCTACACTTCTACGACTAAAACCGATCGAGTTATGGAGCTTTGAATTTCACGATTTTTAACCAATCAGCGGCCTCGTCATACAAGTGGTGGATCGTCTTCGAGACGGCTATTGAAATGGTGTAAAGTGGTTTAAGTCAGCGATATTCAAAGTTCATCGATTCGGTCAGTTTTAGTCGCACAAGAGTGGGGCTTTTTTTTGTTTAAAATGTTAGAGAGTCAAATATATTTTACTAAATATGACTGATAGCAACGGGGGGCAGTATAAAAAGTTAGAATTTGTAACTTTTTCCGGAATATATTTATTCACACAAAAAGCATATATTATAATT
The DNA here is from genome assembly GCA_013235015.1 of Araneus ventricosus. NCBI lineage: Eukaryota > Metazoa > Arthropoda > Arachnida > Araneae > Araneidae > Araneus > Araneus ventricosus. The sequence continues at coordinate 5,566 of BGPR01020869.1, read as the reverse complement.
TCCCCCTTCATTTAAAGCATTTTTCCGATTGGAACTATACACTATATGCCCAAAAGTATCCGGGCACTTTAGGATTTTAACATTTTTTAGAATTTCTCCAGAAAGGTTTAACTGACTGTCTTGAAACTTCGACCATGTGAAGAATAGACTGTAACTCACATTTTACATTGAAGATTCGGTCCTGAGGGCAATTAGGGCACCGTCTACAAACTGATGAAGACAAAATCTGTTTTGGTCCACCCCGATTCACAGAATACTGATAAGAAGATGAAACTTTCAGAAATGTTTATGTTTAATGTACATAATATTTATTATAATTTTCGTAAAGTCAGCACAAACATTTGGGGAGATATAAAGGTTTTCTTAAAAAATCCCAAATTTCCCCGCCTGTTTTTTGCTTATAACATGTACAGTTTTCTGTTATATTATACGAAACTTACAGAAAAAATGACAATATGTTCGAAAAGCATTTTGTAAAATTTTGGAAAACATTTGTTGAACATTACAGGAAATATGAGCATTTTTAGCAAATAATGTTTTACTGTGCATGCGCAAAACATATTGTAATTTTTCTTTCATAGTTTTAAAGCCAGATATATAGGGCACTTATATAAAGAAATGCAGTTCAATATCATTAGTATTCAGAAAGATATCGTCATTACAACGAGCAGAATTTTAGCTCCTATAGAAGAGAAGCTAAAAGATGAGGGGTTGTACACAAATTGATATTTTTTAAACTTATATCTTTGAATAGTTACATTGAATTGTATAGTGATTAGAATTTGCTGAATACCCATGAACACTTATCAAATAAGTGCATAACTTAAATTCCAGCTAATTAGGCACTATAAATAACAAAAATTTAATTATTTTAATTATATTATTTACATGATTATTAACAAACATATTGTTACAATTTTACGTCCAAACGATACTTTTAAGTATACTTCTTTTATGGCCAAAAGATTTTTTTTAATCTAATTAATTTCTTTTCTTAAAATATTTTAATAATTCTACAAATATATATTTTTTTATTCGTTACAAATATTACAAGTGTTCATGGGTATTCAGCAAATTCTAACCAATATACAATTCAATATAACTATTCAAAGATATAAGTTTAAAAAATATCAATTTATGTACAACCCCTTATCTTTTAGCTTCTCTTCGAAAGGAGCTAAAATTCTGCTCGTTGTAATGACAATAGCTTTCTGAATACTAAAGATATTGAACAGAATTTTTTATATAAATGCCCTGTATATCTGGCTTTAAAGTTGTGAAAGAAAAAAATACGCTATGTTTTGCGCATGCGCAGTAAAACATTATTTACTAAAAATACTCATATTTCTTGTAATATTAAAAAAAATATTTCCAATTTTTACAAAATGCTTCTCTAACATATTGTCATTTTTTTTGTGAGTTTTCTATAATATAACAGAAAGCTCTGTATGTTATAAGCAAAAAACAGGCGGGAAATTTTTGGATTTTTTAAGAAAACCTTTATATCTTCCCAAATATTTGAGCTGAGTTAACGAAAATTAATGAAAATATTACGCACATTAAACATAAACATTTCGGAAAGTTTCATATTGTTATCAATATTCTGTGAAGCAGGGTGGGCCAAAACAGGTTTTGTCTTCATAAGTTTGTAGGCGGTCCCCTAATTGCCCTCAGGATCGAATATTCAATGTAAAATGTGAGTCATAGTCTATTCTTTGTATAGTCGAAGTTTCAAGGCAGTCAGTTAAACCTTTCTGGAGAAATTCCAAAAAATGTGAAAATCTGAAAGTGTCCGGATATTTTGGGCATAAAATGTATGTCTATCGCTAAAGGTTTTGAAATTAGTTATTGGACCTCGATAAGTGGACATCTTGTATAAGCAGGTTTAAGCAGCAAATTTTGCCGAGCTGAAATAGTAAACGATTTTATTGCGGTTAGTTTTCAAGAGAGTTAATCTAAATATTTCACTCATAAAAAATGCAAAGTTAAAATTTAAAAGTAATTTTATACGAAACTGAAAAAAAATTATATAACATAAAAAAAATCTAAATACTCTTTGATTATAGGATAGGACATTTTTTTAAATTAGAAAGCAACATATTTTATTAGAACTATGAAACAATGGAATATAAAAATTGCAGAAGGTAATTAATTAGGAATGCTATCAGAATAATCTTCTAAAATTTAAACGATACTTGATTTTAATTTGAATAAGATCGAGTGCATGTCTTTGTAAGTAAATGAAAACACTAAATTAAACTATTCCGGAAGTTCCTCAAAAATAAGTAAATAAAACAAAATATTGATGCTTCGGGGCCCCATAAAGTTTCGGGGCCCATAGGCAGCTGCCTACTCTTCCTATTTAAGAACTCGGCCCTAATTCCGCTCAGCACCACGGAGAATAGAGCAAAGTAAAAGGTGGTGCAGAGAAGAATAGAGAATAGGACGTTTTTGAAATGAACAGAAAACCGTTAGTTTTGGCTGGAAAAAATAAAAGCTTTATAGCATGGTAATGCTATAGGCTTGATTCGTCTGTCTTCTCTTACTCTTGCTTGATTGCACCAGCTTTTGCATGCTGTGCGTAACGATTCTAACATCACGCGATTTACAGGAAAAATGTAGCCTGAAAACATTATCATGCTAGAAAAAACATCCACTGTTCTGAAATATATTAATAAAGCATAACTTTGTAATAAATTGAAAAAATTAATATTTATTTTTCCTTAGTCGCACAAGAGCTAATGACATATTTACATTGATTACTCACAATCTTGGTATTTTGGTGCACGCGGTTATGTAAAGAAAAAGCATTGTTACAATATTGCTTTTAAAGCTAATTTTGAAAGATTTATTAAAATACCACCTGGACATTTTAATGTACAGTGATAGAGAAGTAATTTAGGAAAAATGTTTTTCTGCAGTTTATTAATTTTTGAAATAACGTAATTAACTTTTTAAGAAATACATTTTAAAGTAGGGAAAAAATAGCATAAAAATAGCGTCATCACAATCTTTCAAGGAAACCGGTTTTTTAAGTTGGACCACTGGTTTATCAAATTGGGTCACCTATTTTTTTAAGCACAATTAAAGTAAAAAAATACTTTTTAATTTTCAGAATCACCTCAGCAGACAATGCAAGAACCCAAATATGGCATTTTATGCACTGTATCACTTCTTCTTTTCCCTTTCTTTCCTTGCATGATACGAAACCAGATAGACTTAATTCCTCGAACTGTCAACCTATTTCTACTGGCTTCATGAACTTTCTGGAGATTACGTCACTTCCTACGTAATGACGTCACTTCCTGTTGAAAAAATATAAAAGCAAGCTCTCAAGTGAGATTTATCGGTAATCTCTTCTGTGAGTTTTTACACGTGCTATTTTAGTACTTGTGCTACGTTTCTTTTCCTAGAATATTTGTAAAATAAAGAGATTTATTTTAAAAATCCTGCTTATCGTATTGCATTCACGTACACCCACAAGACAATTTTGTTACATAACGCTTGACAGAACATTTAAAACGGCGAGTTGGATCAATTTTCTTAATATTATACGTTCGCACACATTGAAAATACATGCATAATATACAGCACGTATTCAGTGAATGTCAGTAAAAAAATAGATGAATGTAATGAAAAATAGAAATAATAATAATAATAATTGCTTACTTCGGCGGAAGACAGAAATTTAGATTCCTGAAAAACAAAAATTATCGGTATAGTCCAAATTTTCTCAAATAAGATAAAGGAATGAATAAGCAATTATACAGTCGACGCTCGTTATAACGACCCTTTGCGTCCCTCGGCAAAGGTCTTTATAACGAGTGGTCGCTGTAGTGGATATAATTAAAAAATGACACATGCATACTCAACTGTTTCGTAAAAATAGGCGATTTTTAAAGAGATTCCAACTAAATACTCAAATAATTTATCATTAGTATTAAAAATAAAATTTTATCAATTAAAAATATATTTCTAAAACAGATTATAAAGCAGAAAATAAAGGGTATTATATGCTTACAAAACATTTATTTTCTAAAGAAAACATCAGAAATGGTTGTTTATGTGATTTTTGCAAAACGTAATTTTCCATTTCAGTTAAAGATGATAAATAATGTTCTGTATTTCCTTGCCTTTCAAAAAGACATTTTAAAGTCTCAATAGCACTTGAAACATTTTTTACCACGTTTTTATTAACTCACTTTCTTGTCTGTCTGTCTGTCTATGTGTCTGTCTGTCTATGTGTCTGTCTGTCTATGTGTCTGTCTGTCTATGTGTCTGTCTGTCCGGTACAAATTTTGCAATGAATTTTAAACTAACTTCCCTATGAGCTGGAGACTTGAAACTTTAAACATAGCTCAGAACTAGATGACAATGCAATATTAATTCGGTTTCTTGTCCGTCTGTTTGTCTGTTAATTTTTTATTTCATATTTTGTGTTTTACCGACCCAGAGCTTCGATAGATGGCGCTGTCCAGGCGTCACTCGTGAATAGCGAGGAATTGGAATCTCGAGTTTGTAGGATTCCAAGAAATTCCGCCGCGAATAGTGGGGGATCATCGAAGAGTGGATTGAAGTTTGGAGGGGAGGGTTTGCTATACCAGAGTGACAATCATTTGTTTGCCGTGAAATTCCAGAGGGGGGGGGGGAGTAAAATGCTGTTCGGGTGCTAGTTGTTCCAACGAAGGTTTCTGCGTCAAGTAACTTAATTTTTCAGGAAAATAACAATTTTCTATTTATAATCAGGTGAAGAGAAATTGAAATAAACCTGAAATTTGCCACATGTCTCCATCATAATCTCATCAAGATGGTTAAAATCGATTGCAAAATTTCATACACCGAAGACTAAAAAGCAGAAAATAATTATTTAAAATAAAATAAAAATTTTAATATACCACGTTTTTAAAACGGACTAAAAAGTAAAAAATAATTTCTTCTAGCCCCATACAGATTTATAACCCCATACAGATTTAAAGCGATTAACGTGGGCCCATGCAATATTTAATAGTAAGGAGTGTAGGGAGTAGCTGTCGTTGAGAAAACTCACACAACAGTTCATATAATTTCCATTGCAAAAAAATTGTTAGTGACTGAAATAAACTACTTATGCATCAATTATCTATTACAGGCGCCCCACGTTTTTCGTTTTAAATCTATATGGGGTTATAAATCTGTATGGGGCTAGAAGAAATTATTTTTTACTTTTTAGTCCGTTTTAAAAACGTGGTATATTAAAATTTTTATTTTATTTAAATTTTATTCTAGGCTATTCTAATTTTTGCGCTGTGGTGAGTGGTAATCCCCCCCCTTCAAAGTTGAACTGTAACACTGAAGACTCTACATCTACGAAGCTTGGCAACACAATAATTAAGGTAATTTACGTTTAGAAACATGTTCTTTTTGGAAAAATGCCGGAAAGAGTGTCCGCTGAATTCGGACGTTGCATTGGGATTAGACGACACTACGGTCGTTATACCGGAACTAAAATAACATAGTGCATAGCCAAACACAGTTGGGGATTTTATCACTGATCGTTATAATGGAATGGTCTTTATAATGTGTGGTC
>BGPR01020868.1:0-27294 GCA_013235015.1 Araneus ventricosus | reverse complement strand
AAAAAAAAGTACTGCTGACGTTTTTGTGGTCCTATGTGGGATCGTGACTCATACTTTTAAAAATCGTAATCTGCAACCTTTTAAAATTTTGCTACAATGAAAATTTAGTAAGGTACGTATGTGATTGGAAAGTCTGAATTTAATTGAATCTTATATTATAACAGTTGATGAAACAGTTTTAGCAATTTTACGCGACTTATTACTTGATTGGAAAGTATGTTTAATTGGATCCTATAATACAGCAGTTGATGAAATAGTTCTAGTAATTTTCACTAAAAAATAGCAATAAAAACTCATTGGATGATTTTCCCTGCGTTATCAAAAATAATCATTATCTATCAGTTATTTTTATGCATTGCCTCACTATGTGTTATCTCATATATGTATTATTCGTAACTATCATGTATTCTCTCAGGGAGCGGCACCAACAACAAGCGCACCAGTAGCAGCAGTGGTTTCAGTTCCGCTCGGAGCGAAAGGAGCGATTCCTCCAACAGCATCTGCAGCGAGTCCAAGAACGGGACCTCGAACGCGGACTCTTCGAAGGAGCTCTCGTCCCCCTCCCCCACATCCCCGTCTTCCGCCAAACCACCCCAGATCGGAAGCTCCCTGCCCAAGAGCCAAACCAAGAAGATCGGCGTCATCAAACAAGGAGTCTCCAAATCGAGGACAAATGACGGTGATTGTTTTAATTCGTTAATCAGTTTATAGGGAAATTTACTCACTACCTTTTAAGGATAAGGTACAACGTTTTACAACCTTTGAAATAAGGAATTCTGTAGTAAAGAAAGAAATGGGAGTGGTCCTATCTAGAAGAAAAAACACTACCATTTAGTCTAGTTAAAGTCGTGGATAATGTTCGGCCAGAGGGAGTCATGGACCGGCGAATGATGCGCATTCGATGTGAACCTTTTTTCAATTCCTACTATTAGTTCACGCTCTCCCTATATACATCTTGTTCAAATTTTGCAATCGATTTTAAACTAACTTCCCGATGAGCTGGAGACTTGAAACTTTAAACATAGCTCACAACTAGATGACAATGTAATATTAATTCGCTTTCTTGTCTGTCTGTCATTTCATATTTTGCATGACGCATGCGCAGTACGTTTTTCATTATATCTCGATAACTGTTAACATTACGGACTGGGTTCTTGGGTATATGGATGGCCTATGGGATCATCGAAGCACCCCCATAGTTTAGCCATATCTTTGCGCATGCGCAGTACATTTTTCATTATATCTCGAAAAATATTAACATTACAGACTTGGTTCTTGGGTATATGGATGGCCCATGGGATCATCGAAGCACCCCCATATTTTAGCCATATCTTTGCGCATGCGCAGTACATTTTTCAATATATCTCGAATCACCTAAGTAGGAATTGACTTAAATTTTTTTTATATATTACTTGTTTTCTTGTATAATGATTGTTATTTCGAAGCTTAATATACATTTCTAAAACATTTCAAACGCGCCAGTAAAGGTCCAGAGATTCCCTTTTCACATTTAACTTAGCTAGTTTAGATTAATAATTAAAAATTGTCAAATGTATTATGGTTACTCACATGTTTAAATATTAAGTGTAAGGAATTTCATATAGCGCCTGCCTGGCATAAAGGAATAAAATAAATAATAGAAAATTATAAGGTATAAGCTTTTATTCAAAATGCACTTTAAATGAGAAAATACGTTTACACATTATAATTTCGTCGAAATGAACTCAAAAGTGAAAAATAATTTTTCTCATTACAATAAAATGCATGGTTCGAATAAAAGCGTGGGCGCCTTATATAGCTCCTTATATTTTGTGTATATTTCCTTAAACAAATGGAATATTCCTAGAAGGTAAAGACGTCTACGCTTTTATTCGAACCATGCATTTTATTGTAATCAGAAAAGCTATTTTTTACTTTTGAATTCATTTTGACGAAATTATAATGTGTAAACGTATTTTCTCATTTAAAGTGCATTTTGAAAAAAAAAAAGCTTATATCTTAATTTTTTATTATTATTAGTCTATTTTCTACTTTTTAGTAACGGCTGACACGAATACACACGACATATTCGGCATAGTAAACCAAATTTAATTATGAATTCTCCAATATAAAACGCATATTAAAATTATTATATACATATGTACAGTTACATTTTTAAAATGATTTAATGACATTAAGTTTCTGAAATATAAATCTGTAATATATTACGTGATAGCTTAGAATTATTATCAACAATGTAATAGAAAAAAAGAGAATCGATCTTTACACAACTTTCTTTTTTTGCTTTGAGTGCGAAACGTTTGGCGCACACGAAGTAAAAAAAAATCTGGTTGTTGGCGAATTCTAATAGAAAGTAAACTTAAGACGAGTAGAAACACGAGCTATTACGTCATTCATCGGTGCAGCGCCGGAAGTATAGCGTATTCTCTGTTACAACCCTATATAACGTGAGGTTACCACCTTCCAAACTTTATCGCCGAAATATAGGGCTAAAATTTAATATAATTTTTTTAGGTTTAAAATAGGTATAGATTGCAAATTTTTTTGCATAATATTGTATTGCCACCGGAAACCAACCGCTGTACTAAATTTCAAAGCTGTAGCTCGATTGGAACTAGGTAAGAAATCGATCTCAAGATTTGAGGACACGACAGTCAAGTTGAATAAAAGCTTATAAAAAGACATCTTACCCAGCTGTAAATCGTACAATCGATGCTCGTTCTATTTATTGAAATAGTGTCGGAAATACAACTACATCTATAACAAATCGGAATGTGAATATGCTCAGTTTTCTCCCTCCTGCTGATATTATTATTTACCTTTTGATATAAAACTAGGTAAATGATAATACATAGCAGCTATATATTACTTTTGATATTAAATATATTATGAAAGTCGTTTTAAGATTGTCAGTCCCGTAACATATTAATAGTATAAACCCCTCATGCCCCTAAAAATTTTAACTAAAACTTGGAATTTGTATTGCAAATCCTTTATTCTCAATTAAATTTTCATGTTTCTCTTTCAATTATTTCAGGCCAAAAGGATCCAATTTCAAGTAAACTCGAACAGCTGAAGGCTACATCAAAGTTTGCGAAGGAGAAGAAGAACGAAAAGACAGCTGCGCATTCTTTGGAAAACTTATTGACGAACAATCAAGGGTCTGAAAAGAAGAGCACCTCAGATTCCAAAGACAGTGGCTTAAAATTCCATCCATCCAAATCGAATTCTCAGTCATCTCCCGGATCTCAGACAGATGAAGTGAAGGACACCGAGGAGCTGTGCACGCAGATAAGCCCCGAAAATCCAGTTCAGCAGTCCAAGATCGTCACAAATTTGATTGACAAGTCATCCAGCGTATCACCCAGTGCCTCGAACCTTAGTGTAGTGAGCGACGTCACCGTCATTGATGCATCAGCCATCAATCAGAACATTTCATTGAACTCCGCAGCTCCCACCTCAAACATGGAAAATAACTGCAACGGCCAAGTTGTGTCGTCGCCAAACAGCAGCATACCCAAACCAACTCTTGCCGTCAAAGGTCAAACCAAAGTCACCAAGGAAGAAAAACGATCCCAGAACTCTGGATCGGACAGCAACCTGTCTACGAACTCTCCACCAAAGCCCATGAAGGATCCTCAAGCTGGAACGAAATTGTCCAGGGAAGACATATACGTGGCTGTCCACATAGCAGGACCGGACACCCAAGTGCTGGACACGGGTCAAAAGCAGTCGCCTGATAAGAGAAGCATGAACTTTTCCAAATCTGATCGTGCCCGCTCGGAAGGCAGAAGTGGCACCAATCAGAGTGGAGTCAGCATTGCCATGGTGTCTCCAATCATGAGTTCTAACCACCACCTCAAAGACAGTAAGAGCAACTCCCAGACATCTGAAAAGCCTGTGAATGGCATCAACGGTGATGATGTTAAGCCGCCCAAATCCAGATCCACGTCCAATTACAAAACGTCGGATCCTATCTATGAAACTTGCAACAAGATTGCTTCCAGAGATGCAGGTGGTGGACTTTCTGGTGAGAATGCTACAATCTGGGAGGAGGAGGGCGATGTCCTGGTCAACATCAAGCCCATGCAGCCCATTGTCCGCTCCTCGCCTTATGGGTATGTGCGAGGACTGGCTCCTTTGTCCTCGCCTCGTGTCGTTGGTCCTCGAATGCAACCTTCTCTACGAATCCATTCAGACTATGGTGAAACAGGGCGAATGAATTCTAGTAGGCAGTTTCTGAATTCTTTGGATTCGGCTCGCATGTATGGCGCAAGCATGAAGAGAGTCCTGTCTGGGTGCAACAGCCTTGTTGATCCTGACTATCCGACGGACATTGATTCGTATGACATCGCCTCAGGATATTTAAGCGATGGCGAGATCCTCAGACCAGGTATCGGATGCCGGGGTGATGACATAGCGAGTGGTTACTTGAGTGAAGGGGGAACACCTGTTTATTCGAGGAAACCGATTGGGCGTACTAGGGATGCCCACAGAGAGCAGAGAATTATAAATGTCTTGCAGGATGACAGGTAAGCTATGACAGTCTGTTTTATACTTCGTTTTATTGTTTATATCACATTCTGTAGCGTTATAGTCATATGTTTACATAAGATGAAACATACAGTGGAGTCTCCCTATAACGAAATCGCTTGGTTCCAGTTCAAAAATTCGCTATAGAGAAAATTTCGTTATACGGAGATTAGAGATTTTTGCAGTTATTTAAGTAAATGTTACAAACCTTTTAGTATGTGCGATAAGTTCAAAAATATTTAATTATGACTTTCAATTAAAAATGAAGTAATATTTATTATAAATTTGTTAAAATTATACTAATTTTTATTATATAAATAAAATGCTCAAAAGTGAAGAGAATTCACCAATTACCCTTCACATAGCATTCTATTGTTATGTGTTATCGCTGGAATGAACAATGCGAGTGGTTCCAGAAACAGGCACATGTGAGTGATTTGTTTGAAAAAGAAATTAGCAACTTTCTTCAAAAATGACAAAAATCGAAAAGATAAAGGTCTGAAAAAATTCGTTATAGGGAGACAACCACTTCGTTATATGGAGAATATTTTGAATGTTATTTAACATTCCGATTGAAAATTTCGTTATAGGGAGAAATTTGCTGTAGGGAGACTCTACTGTAATAGCTATATTTATTACATATGTCCATTTTTAATCATTTAGTGAAAGTGAGAAATCATGGTACAAATTTGCGTTTTTACAGTCAAGATATACAAATATTTTTCCTTTTCTGTATTATTTCTATGTTCTTTTTATTTTATTGCCTAATGCCGTTTGTGCAAACCCATTTTACACATGTTTTCTGTGAAGATCGTTTTTTTTTTTTTGTATAAATATAAACTAATATGTAGGTGCTTGAGAGGATTTTTCTTAAATTACGCAACATCTGTGTGTATTTAAAAGTTAGTTACATTTTGAATTATTGTATTCATATTTTGTGCGATATAAAAAATTAACCAATGCCGTTCAGAACAAAATACATGATTTCAAATTTGATTTCGTTTTTTTAAAAAGTAAAATTATGCTGAGAAATATTATGAACAATTCTTCGAAATAAATAATGCTTTTGAGAGGTACACAGTTTTAGATACTTCAATCAACTGTTTCATCGAATTTAATAAAATTATTAATCATAAAACCATACGTATATTTTAAATTAAATGTTTATTTATTTAAGAATTATTCTCCAAATTCATTTCTCTGTCCATCATTTAAGTGTTCAGATTTTTTAAAAAGACTTTATTAATTAATTTTTATAAAAGTATGTTATCATAATCACTTTTTTCATTTATAAAGACATTTTATTTTATTTTTATTACGGAACAAGTTTCATTCACTGTCGTGGAATTACGAATTTCTCAATTCTATACTGTTCCAATTTATCATTGCAATTTTAAATAACGGATAAAAAATATTTTTCTTTTATTTTGTTATGTACGGACTATTATTTATAGTTAAGAGCAATGAAAGCATTCCATTTTGAAAATTGGTTGTTCTTAAAAAAGTGAAATTGACTCACCAGTTGTATTAAACTTGGCGTTCCTGCTTCCCAAATGCGAATTTCTGCCTCAGAAAATTGTTGAAGAGATGAACAGTAGATGGCAGCACGATCTGCGGATTTGCGCTGCGTCTCCTCTCTCCTTCTCCATTCCTAAATGAATCGATCATAGTTTCCGAAATCTTCTTTTGTTTAAAATTGAAATGCTAGTTATTCTATAGATAAAGAGGATAATTCATAGTGATTATTTACTCCTAATCAATTAATCTTTAATGTAATAAATATTGACATAATTTTTCTTCATTTTCCTTTAAACAGAAATGTGAAATATAAAAGTAGCGATTCTTTTCAACTCATGTTTTCATTTATTTGACTATCATGTTCTTAAGCTCTATATTTAAAAAATAGAAAGAAAAAATTCACATCTAATTCCGTTAATTGAACTTTTTCTATGAAATTTGAAAAATTCTTATTCGGATTTATTCAATCACAATTCAAGAGCAATTATTGCCTATATCATTCAATAATCGTTTTGAAATAATTATGCTTTGATTTATATGGCTGAACATACTTGACGTTTTCAGATTTCGCTTAAGTTACTTATTTATGTTAATGGAAGGCTCTTTTTGTTGTTATACAACATGAATACTTTTTAATTTGAATTTTTGTGTCAAAAATTTCAAATTACATCTCATTTCACATCTTCAGTTCGACTTTTATTTGTTTTGTTCTTCCTATATCAAATTTATTTTTAAATATTGATTCAATTTAATATCAATTTATGTCGTTAAATAGTCAGCCAGTATTACTTTCACCTTTTGGACACAAAGGTAATTATTTCTTAGTTTCAAAATGACTTATCACACATTTCTTTACATTATTTTATTTGATAGGGACTTCAAACAACTCATATACAGTTTGATTGGTCAATGAGTTGAATACATTTGCATTTGAATACTGGAACCCAAAGTACCTAATGCGAATGCCAGAACTCTCTTAGATAACATGCTATCCACTAGAATTTTCGAATTTACCAAAATATTCATAAATGATAATATATAAAATAATCAATTTTCACCAAGGGAGAGATTGCATAGACTAGTGATGTGCAAATTTTTTTTTAGGAGCAGATCAAATTTTAAAAAAAACTTCTCGGGACAATATAATTCATTATAAAACTCAATAAGGTCTAAAAAATATTATTTAATAAATTCTTTAATACTAGTAAAACTGTGACTGCATTTCTAAAAGTCCCTCAGAATCTGGTTCATACCGGATGCACTGATTATACTATTATTTTAAATTAATTTACTATTATTTTCAAATCTACGAAGGGCAGGATAGAACGTCTCTAAGCAGGACGTAGTTAGCCCTCGCTGCCATAGGCTATTTCCTTTTAAACACTCCCATAGAAAGTATCTCACGAAATTATGCTGTCTTTTTGCAGATTGTGACGTCAGCTTCAATTAATAGATTTATTTGAGTTTCTGATGAAAAAGATAAAATCATATTGCTTATTGGTAAAAAAGGACATTAATTCTATATAAATTTTTTTCAAACTTCAAGTTAAGGTGAGGAACAGAGCCGAAAACAGGGCCATTTGGCGACTTTAGACGTTAGCTTGTCCATCAAACGAAACTGTCATTTGTTCGTCAGCCTTCCGACACTCATAATAAATATTGAATTGCAAAATGTATTTAGCTACAACTGTAATTGTGTTATTAAGTACGTAATGAATTGTTAATGCTTAACTCCTTAAATCTGGCACCCGTCATATTGACTTGCATCGAATTATCGCATTTTTAGGCTTATTAATTAAAATTTAATCATTAATTAGCTTTATAATTTGACACAAAAAATACGTAGAATCCATATGCATCTCGAGTATTCTATTCCTTCTTAGATGAATGAAAGCGACAGCCCCTATCCGAAACAGGAGGGGTCATCTTATTAGCAAAAAAATGCGAACCTTAAGGGGTTAAATAATGTATTTCAGCAAACCTTAAGCACTTACCACCCCTTAACCCTTTTGTCATAGAATTTTTTTACCCATGACGTTATTTTTAGGGTTGCCATACGTCCCGTATACACGGGACTCTCACCCGTATTTACTGTTCGTCCCGTTTTGTCTCTAAAGTCTGTGAGAGACACCGAGCGCGCGAAGGCACAGCGACTATTGAAACCCTAACTAATACAGACAACGCCTGGCGCGAAACCGCTTTGGCGCCCAATTTTACAATTATGTAAAAGAAGAAAATGATATAATATTAAGAAAGCAAAATCAATCAAGCAAGCAATTTGAATGTTTCGTTATTTTAAAAAAGTAATTAATTTTTTTGTAAAATGTGTTTCTATTTGGCTTTGTAATGTTTGGCTATGCATGTGATTTCAATTTCGGGGGGGGGGGGGATCGGGCGACCCCCCCCCCCCCCCCCCCAACCCAGAATTGTTGTTTTTTTTTAACGTCATTACAACTGTTTTTTTTTTTTTTAATTTCCCTCTTTTTAAAAAATAATAAAAACGTTTCAACATTACTTTCTGGCTTGACCGGCTCGAAAATTTTCCTACTTGTAGCTTTGACGCTGTCGAAGACAGTTTTTGGCTAGTTATTTCACTGTGATTTTTATTAAATTATCGTAAGTATTGTTAAGTTCTTTATGATTTTTATTGTCAGGTGAGTCAAGTCTGTAAAGTTAAAGAGTTTTGGTTTACTTTAGCCTTGTGGTTTGACATTCATCACGACGATACAAAGTTTTTATGACCTCATCCCCCCCCCCGACCCGAATCCTAGATTCGCCACTGGTTATAATCAACTATTCGAACGGTATAGTTATTAAATAGCAAGTATTCACTTAGAGAAACAAAATTCCCTACCTTTTTCAATCCTCGTGTTTTCTTGTTTCCGCTGTTTAAAACTTTGATTTCGCGTACCCCCAAATGGTCCTTCGCGTATCCCCAAGGGTACGCGTACCACAGTATGAGAACCTCTGATATAAGTTCGTAAAATAGAGTTTGTTTCGAACTCGAAACAAACCATGTATCTTTCATTTTTAATTTACTGGAGGAAAAAAGATAGTCTTAATGTTTTTGCGGTGTTATCAGGAAATAAAAAGAGAAATACGGAGTGATTCATTTGTTGGGAAAGAATATCCTCCACGTCCTTGTCACAGAGACAGAAGAAAGAGTAGGTGTCTCTCTTTTTTTCATCGAATCGACGCCTGTTCGAACCCGAGGGTCAGGCCGAAAAAGACTTGTCCTGATGAGAAATGACATCCGAGGTAGATATTTCGTCTGCTCCGTAAATGGTGCCATCGGCAATAAATCACGTGACGGCCCCTATCGCTTTAATGAATTTCGTTAGGTCGTGTTTTTCACCTCTCCGTTCCACTTATTTTGTTCGTCGAGTTTTATGTGTTCATTTTTTTTCTAGGAGGCAAACGATTTCTGTTTTTCCCCCTTTCTTGTTGCAATGGAATTGTGGAACTTGCGCACAGTCGCATTTGCAATAAGTCATTAAGTAGTGTTCTTTGCGCACAAGTGTCGGAAAGTTTGCAGTATTGTAAACTTTATCGATGTTTATACGATTTGCCTTGGCTTTGGCACATTGGAAACCTTGGACATATGGCAATCAATCAATATCGGTAGAAGAATGACACTTCGTGCCCCTGATAACACAATGATGCTTCTGTGGGAAAATGCTAAGGACGTTATTAATAAGTGTTATCTTCAAACAAGTGACTAATACAGATATAATTTAAATTAAACAATAAATAATCCATATAAATTAATCGTTATATTAAATAAATTGAAAATACATGAATAATGTAATTATCAATTTTCCCTTGTGAAAATGGTGATTATCTCATAGAAAAGAACCCTCACACATTAATCACTCTCTTAAGTATGCATTCTCTATTGCCCCTCTAGTTGTTCGCCAAGTTTTCCTACCAAAGGTAATTGCGATCCAGTAAACCTACAATGTGTGCGCAAATTCCACTAGTTAATGATGTGCGGAAATGCGCCTGTGCGCATCGGACACAGAACCGTTGTGATTCCCGTTGGATTTATTTAAAGGATTTTTTGGACTGAATTTTATTTCAGGGGTTATGATTTGGTTTCAAAGTGTAGTTATTTTTATTTATGTGTCTCTCTGTGGTTTAAAACAGTGTTTTTTTCTAAATTTTTAATATTAAATTAGTAAAGAAATTTCCAACGCTTAGCAAGTCATTAATACTTTTATTCCGATTATGATCTAAATTTATGCAGAATACAATCCAAACTCAAAGGGTATCCATTTGAATTATTCTTTGTTGCTGAAATCATTGATCAAATTTAAATATTATTTACTGATATTTATGAAAAACTAGATAAAACTTATTTTTTATAAAATTTATTGCCTTTGTAGAAGTTTATTTTTACAGGTCTTGTAAATAATTTGTTTTGTAAAAAAAATAGTTAAACATTTTGATCGCAATAATTTTTAAATAATTACGTATCTCATAATGTTATTTTTATATTTAATTTTAATGATGCATGAAAGTATATACAATATTCTATTTTATGTTAATAATTTGTAATTAAAGCTATTTATCCGACGAAGGAATTTTTACTTTAAATTTTTGAACGTAATAAACTGTCATTTTTGAAAGAGAAAAAAACTGAAAACTCAAACAAATGACTATTATAAATCGAGTAACATGTCATTAAAATAAGTTTTTTTTTCGTTGATTTCTTTAGATGAAACAATGAGCTCGAAAATCAAAAGTGAAATAGAGATGCATCCAGAATGAAATATTAAAAAAAGATAATCTTTAGATGCATAAATTCAAAGTTCTAAGTTTCTCAGTTCATAAATAAAATTTAAAGTTCAGAGAACAGTAAATAAATGCTGTTATTAGCTGCTGCTTCTCAAATATTAATTTGAACTTGTTACAATTTGAAATGCACTTAAATTTTAACAAAAATGGTATGAGAATAAAGAAAGGAATTTTTTTAAAATAAAAATTGTAATAATCTCTTGAATCTCACTAGTTGCATTTTCAAAGCATCGTTACTTAAATTCTTCGCACGTGTTATGAAAAATGCTGAGAGGATTCCAACTTGGCTTTAAATCTCATTTCCTTAAGTCTACAGATCTCTTCTGATTACGAATAAAAACCTGAAGGTATCTGTGTGTTCTGAAACTTAATATATTTTCCCTTTCCTCGGGGGTACAAAAAATGGTCTTTTTTCGTATGTTGGAGGGTTCTTTTGGCATCGTGTTAATTAAAAGGTTTTAAGGGTCGGCTTTTCTTCCTCCTCCCCTTTTTCATCAGTGGCCAATTTTGTCCCTCCCTCTACAAACATTGCAGCCCCGAAAGAAAATATCCGAAGGCTGAAGTAACAAAAGTGTTCGAACCTTCCATTCGAGCGACAGTGGCATGAAGTGTATAAATTCCTTTTGTTGAAACTTCGAATGCTTCAAATTTCGAATTCTTTCACTATGTCGACCGCTGTCTTAAAAGTTTTTAAGTTCTTTTTTCCGAAGAAATTTTCACAAAAAGTTGACTCCGTTTTACGATGGTTCTGAACCGTCTGCATTTTGTTTTTATGATAAAAATGGAAATGTAATCCACATTTTCCGTGTTAAAAAAATTTTATTCTTGTAGCGAAGAAATGGAAATGGAACCTGTCAAATATTTTTTTGTTAGCTTAGTTTTTATAACTTTTAAATATTGATGAATGAAGCGATTCTCAGTCTGCGGTGCATCGCTTTTGGGGGGGGCAGCGGGGATGGGGGTGTGCAGACACATGGAAAATAAAAAGAAACGAATAACTTACTATGGAAACCTAAATAGGAAATTATGCATTATATTAATACAAATAAAAGTCGTCCGTAAAAATTGAATGCATAAAAGTAGCACAAAAGATTTTTCTTTATATTTTTTTTAAACATTTTTATTTAACTTGACTTGTTTCATTTTTGTGAAAATGGAATTTTTTAAATGGATTCGTCACTAACATCCTCGTCTGCTACAATTTTGAAATTTTGTACACTTGTGTATTCTGATTGATAATACACTATTTTAATATTTACATTACTTAATTGTCAGGACATTTTGTGACATTTTCAATGTATACCATTGGCGTCGTATGGTAGTGAATTTGAGAAAGAATGAATTTCAATTTTCCATAACCTTTCTATATATATAAAACTCTAAGGCACGTGGCACAGAAAAGAGGTTAATTTCTCTTTTGCCGATGGCAACGAGTGGTTTGTTTACAAAACAAAACTGGTATCCATGTTAGGCATAACTTCATAATCACAGCCTGTTACTATATTCGTTCTGGTGTAAAATAACTTTTTCTGAAAGAAAAGGAGTTTAAGATGAAGAATTCACAATATTTCTTACAATATAATGAAACTTTGAATGAAATGATTCAAAAGAGATCAATTGGAAATGAAGCAGATGAGCCTAGGCGAACCAGAGAATGTTTAGATCAACGTCAAAATAGTTTAAGTAAGCGAACATAAAATCATGGCAATTCACAAATTTAGGTAAACAGCCTGGAACTTACTATTGTGAACATTGTGCATTGGCTACTTTTCTGTTATGCGCGCACAACTTGGCGCCTTTTTTGTCTTGGCGAATTTTCTTTGAGCGATGAATCGCCAGAAGCGTCAGAAAAATCGTGGTATGCGCATAACTGAGCATAGATGCTCTGAGCGACATCAGCTAGTTCATAATAGTAAATCAGAAAATAAAAGGTAAATAATAATAATATTTTTTTAGTATTATTCGCTTAAAATTCATTGAAAAGAGACTCGAAAAAAAGTTAATGGAAGGGAAGTGCTATTATACTTGATATGGAACTTAAAAACTACTGAGAACCTTCGGAGTAATACGAAATTATGATAGTAAATATGTAATAATGATAAGTAAATCCCACTTATTTTAAACTACCATTGCATACATCCAAAGGAGAAGTCTCCTTAAGTAGGAAACCACTCCAAACCAGTGGGAGTGGCCTCCCTTAGACTTTCTCGTATACTGCTCAAAAATTTGTCATTTCCCCTCCCCTCTCCGTGGACAAAAAAAATCGAACCTACTGTAATCCAGAATGCAACGAATATCAGAAGGTTTTTCATTGCAGGTTATAGTGATTGTAAAATATTTAAGTGAAGAATCATATTCAAAGAGATGCCTATGTATTTAAACTTAGCAATATTTATTTTCCATCACACTCCAGCAAGATCCGCTATTATACGAGCGAGCGAAAACAAAACAGGAGATAAAACATATCTATCACAAATTCCGTCTCAAGGACAAAGTGACGTAATCCTCCCGCTTAGTACTAGAGATTGCTAAGTGCGCATACGCATGCATATCAGTTTTGAAACGAATGCTTAACAAGTATGAGATTATACAGACCAACAGACAGTCAACCCGTTGACGGATTTGGCACAAAATTTTATACGGACCTAAATTCATGACGATAAAACTGTGTACCAAATTTTATCCATCTAGCTTTTCAAGTTTTTGAGTTATAGTGTTCGCATGACTTCGGACATACAGACAGACTTCCCGTTGACGGATTTTGTCCAAAATGTGGTAGAGACCTACAAATTATGTTTAAAGATCACATACCAAATTTCATCCCCGTAGCTCTAATAGTTTTCGAGTGATCGTGTTCACAGACAGACATAATTCCAAAATTGTGTTTTTCGGACTCGAGGAGGTCTAAAACGTGGAGATCTCGAGTTCGAATTTTTTAACAATTACAATACTTTCTCTTTGTATACTTCGTATACGAGAAAGTAAAAAAGAATCTTTTACTCCTTTTGCTGGAAGTACACATATGAAATCTAATGTTAACTAATATGATTTTAAGTAGGTGTGAAATTTTGACTTCTTCTTCAGAATCCTTGAAGCTATTATTTTATTGCTTTGTTTCTTTTCCATGAATATGTATCCTGAAGTTATACTTACTGTCTGACAGCCACGAGAACTCTACTCGCCAAGTTGTCTCGTTGACGACGGTCGCTATAGAAACAGGTTATGGCAGGAAGACTCCATTTCGAATAGGTAGAAATTCACCAATAATGTGCTCTTCTTACCGCCGCAAGCTGGCGTCAAGAATAAAATAAAACCCCAATTTCCATCGGATTCCTCCTATTCGAAATGGATCTTCCCTAATATAACCAGTTGCTATAGCGACCGCCGTCAACGAGACAATTTGTCGAGCAGATTGTCCTGGCGGACAGATAATAAGAATATAATTATCTATTTCAAATAATGAATATTTTGATTATGGGTGTACGTAGTTAGTGTGCCAATAATTTTTTGTTAGAAAATGTCAAAAAGTACTTTTTATTAGTTTCGTCAATAATTTTAATTGATTTCAATTATTTTGACTTTTCAATTGACTTTAATGAATGGTGCAGTTTTCAGCTATGAATTTATCAGAAACTTTCAAATTTCCATTTTTACCATTTGTTTGTTGTTGCGTCTTCTCTAAAACGTCATCCATTTAAAGACACTTCCATATAGTTCCACAATGGATGCTTCACTTTTCCTCGCAGCTGGTATTCCAATAAAAAAGAAAAGCAAAAATAGAACCTCTGCGTTATTTTCTTTTTTCTCTAATCTTCTTTGTTTTAACTAGACTGGATCTTTTGTGGGACGTTGGGGAAAAAGGGGGCTTTTAATTCTTTCCCTCCCAACTTCCAAAAGAAAGTCAAATATATATATCGAATTTTTCTCACCGTTACCATTGCTGAGCTCGGTTACGGTTTTCTCGCCGAAATATTTTTCTCTCTCTTTATCTTGTTTGTGGAATGAAACTGGAACACAAGAAATATTAAATATGAAATGCAGACTGGCATCCTCCGCCTTTTTTTTTTTAAATGATGGGATTTCCGCTTAATGAATTAATGGTTTTAAATTTCTTGTTTTCTTTCACACATGAATTCTTTTGTTTTTCAACAACGCGTTTTAATTTTTATTTAGTTAGTCCAACTTATTCTGCAATATCCATTATAATATTGTAACAAAATCGTCTTGTGGGTGTACGTGAATGCAGTCCAATAAGCAGGACTACAAAAATAAAGCTCTTTATTTTACAGGTATTCTAAGAAAAGAAACGTAACACAAGTATTAAAACAGCACTTGCAAAAATTCACAACAGAGATTACCATTAAATCTCAACACAGCGCCCAAAGGTTTCTTATTAGCTCACCAGATTGCTTGCAGGTCAAAATCCAACTCACTCTTCTTGGCTTGAGAGCTTGCTTTTATACTTTTTCAACAGGAAGTGACTTCATTACGTAGGAAGTGACGTAATCTCCAGAAAGTTCATGAAGCTAGTAGAAATAGGTTGATAGTTCGAGGGCTTTCTAGAAAATTCCTTTTGTCGCCAACTTTGCTGCCAAGTCGCCAAGATTAGCATGTCAGAGAAACAACTTTATAGTTTTGTAACAATATGATAAAAACCGTCACTTATAAAAATTCAATATTTTACTTTTCATTAATTATGATTTTCTTCTGCGATATCATTTGATTTCTTATAAAATAATGTGCCTAACCGAAACTGTTAGCATTGTTTAATGTAAGTAACGTTTGTTTTCAAGTTTTCAGGTCTTATCGTATCCTTTTGGAGTATGTCTTTTTTTCTGGTGTTTTTTCTCTCATCTGTGTGATTACTTCCTTTTACCAATTCTTTATAATAAAATTATACACTTTTCAAATAATTTTAACCTTGGAAGCAATATTTTCCCCAAAGATTCGAGTCTAGTTTTCGTATTACTCTTTTAGAATCAACATGATGTTTAAAAGAACGAATACTTTTAATGTTCTTTTTCATTCTTCATACCTTGGAGGATTTATTTAAAATTATAAGATTAAAAAAACAATGTACATATTATCCTAGTCTAAAAGAAGGATTTTTTAAATCGATTATTTTTGATGTAGTAGACAGAAAATTTAATGTGTGTTTTATTTAAATATTTAATTTTGTATGATTTGTGTACACAAATGAAGTGACACATTTCAAAAATTAATTTTTTTAAAAAAACTAGAAATGTTGGAACTACGAGTTTTCTTTAACTGAGAGCGCATCTCAAAAAGTTTGTTTTCAGATAGGTAACATGCCATTTCGGTGATCTAGGGGGTCGTAAATTACTGGAAATCAAAAATTTGTTTAGAGTCATTATCTGAGAAAATATTAAAACTGGAAGAAAAATAATAACATGTATTTGTAGGGAATTTCGCGCTCTTTAATTTTTTAATTCACATGCAGTGGGAAAACTGAAGAGTTTTCATGATATTAATGAAAAACTAAAAAAGAAACCAGAAAACACGCATCGGCTTCTGCTGATCAGTAGCCATTGCGTGCTGAATTTTCTCGCTGTAACAAATTTAGAACGGCGTAACGCCATGTTACCTATCTGGAAAAAAAAAATATTGAGATTCGGTCTTTTTTAAAAATAAAACCCCCGTAGTTCCAACATTTTTAGGGTTTTTTTTATTACTATTATTAATTTTTGAAATGTGTCACTTTATTTGTGTACATCCTGTATTAATATTCTGCTCTTTCAAATCTTCGAAACACTGTTTTCAAACTTGCCAGATCTAATAGTGCCACATACTATTTTTTAATTTGATTTTTTTTAATTCGCATTTACCTAATGAATATTTGTTGCTACCAGTTTACGAAATATTGTACATCTTTTATATGTTTAAAGATAAGTACTTTCTAAAATTAAGAAATCTTACAAATTTTATTTGTAGAGATTTATTTTACTCAGTCAGGCGAATTTATGAGAAGTTTAATATCCTTAATAATTTTTAAAATGACATATAATCGCTGAATTCTGTGGCATAATTCATTTCAAAGTAATTTTCCGTTCTTGCATTAATGTTAATTTTCAAACCACGATTTTAAAAAGACTGCAAATTAATTTTTTCCCTTAAATATTTTTAATTCAACGTAATAAACTTTTATCTCATACGAATCTAAAGATTTATTCTTTCTTTATTAAAGAATGATGCGATGAAATGCCATTTTTTCCATCATATTTTATTCTTCCCTTGGGGTAAATGGGACTTCTTTCGGAGAAAAATAATTGCATAATTCGTTTACTTTTTTCAAGATGGAGCACCGGAACAGTTTTTGAACGCCGTAACTACATATTTTTTTTAAAGTCGTCTGCTTTACTCTCGTCTCCCCGCTTTCTTAATCTCGTGAACGATGTTTTCTTTTATCTTCTGTCTGTCACCGTCCCAAAACCCTTGAGGACAGGTCTTATTTATTATTTTCTTGAAAAACACTCAAAAATAAATCGAATCAAACGGATTTTCCTTTGCGTCTGGCAACACAGAAATTTATGTTTCTTCGGCGCCATCTTTTACGGTTCGCTCTCTCAAATTTGATTTTCCCCGATGTATTTTTTCGCTTCCTTTATTACTTCTGTTAAAACTAGTTGAAAGGAAGTGTATGCACCAGAATATTTAGTCTAGTAAATTAAGTTACCTTTCAAGTAACCGTTTCTTTTATTAGTGTTATATTTTTTGTAGCGACGGCAATTGTATAATGTTTTTTGACGAAAGAACATTTTAAGTCTTGAAATAAGTATTTGGATAGATGGAAGTGAAATGGAAATTCAACAAACTTATTTTTAGTGGCAAACTTCATTTATCGATTTCTTTTTCTGCTCAATTATTATTTCATTCTATTTAATTCTACGATTATTTGCTTGAAATAGTATTTTTGAATTAAAGTTCTTGAATAATTCTTTTCTATGTTTTTGGTATTATGGCGTTGTAAAATTTATATGTATAATAAAAATATTTATTATCAAAATACATTCATTTTATAAAAGGAGAAAAATTCTTTTTTACTTATACTACTAATTAAATCTAATAAAATTAACAAGGAGTTCTAAGTAGAGTATTTCGTATAATTACAAATATATAAAATAATATGAAATTTGCTGCTGTAGGAACGTATAGAAAAATCAGAATTCAACTCGAAAATTTGCATTATATTTATTTATTAAAAATAAATCGATTATGTGAAGCTTAAAGTTTTTAAAATGGGATAAACATATTTTACCCTAGAATGTAACTAGAAATTCCAAACGATTTTTTCATGCTATATTTTGGAACTGAATTTCAAAAGAATTTTTTCCTTTGTAGAACTAAAATAAATTTTTGCATCGATGCTATTAAATAATACCTTTTCTGTGAATTATTTTCGGCAACAATTAGTACAATTTTGCTCATTTGTCTAAACTGTTCCTTTTATTCTAGAATGAACGACTCCTTAAGAATTGTAAGCAACTCATTTATTCATATGCGTAATTAAAATCGTTAAGATTTAATTACACTTCTTAATCTTTTTCATGATAATTAGAATTTATCGAAATTGTAGCTACCTACCTGGATGCTTTAATTTTTGCTAATAATTACAACCTTCCTTGTAATTGTCTTTTAAAGTGTTTGCAATTAATTATCTAGCTAGCTTCCTGGAAGTAATCTTAATTTTAATTCTAACGTCACTAAAATTTCTAAATCATTATCGCCTTCATAGTTCGGCAAATTATCTGTTACTACGGCGGGAAAATGAGCACATGAAAGGCTGTTCCATAATTCGTTTCTACAGTCCTTAATTAAAAGTTGTATTTCCTTAGATTTTAAGCAGTTTCCTAGAAGAACCGTAATTATCTTTTGTTTCCACTGGAGATTAATTTAAAACTTGGGTAGTTTGCTGAGTTTATTTTATGTATTTACTTACGATAAAATTCGTGTTTTGGATTTTTTTTAACGTATAGCGCCGTCGTAATTTATTAAAATTTCGACGCATAATTTCTGTCGAAATTTTAATAAACCTGAACAAGTGTAAACATTGTATATCAATAAACGTGTTTTGGTTATTATGATCTGAACATTGTTTACTAATTGCTGTAAGAATCTGTTTTAAGAAAACTGAATATTGTAAACTGTTATTCTAGAATGTTTATGAAATACCTGCGGTTGAATCCATAAGGCTATTGCTTCAGCATATTTGATATAATTTTTTTGACTAATTTTTGATAAGAAAATCAAAATATTTTTTTGGAACTGTACTCGTCTCTACTTTCTTGTTAATATTTATTTTTATAAATAATTAAGTATAAAACTATCTTAACTTTCTTGTAATTTTGTTTTGTTACTTCTTCGAAGTTGTATAAAAATGCATGCCTTTTGACTTGAGTATGCATTTTACATGAAAGTAACAGGGTTACTATTATTCTAGAATGTTTGTGAAATACGTACGGTTGAATCTATAAGGCTATTGCTTCAGCGTATTTGGTATAATTTTTTTTACTAATTTTTGATAAGAAAATCATCTATGAAGAAAAGAAACATTGAGGTGGATATTACGCATGCGTCATTAGAAGGACTTTTATGATTTGTCAAACTGAGTGAGCATTGGGAGGAATTTCCTGTCAAAATAAAAATAGTATCACATAAATTATAAGACTTATTGTCTTAGACATTTAGGCTGTTCACTACAATTATTGATTATATAAAGTATTTAGCGTTTTTTTTTTATAAAACTCATTCTATGTTCTTGGTTTCTAAAATAACATTTGGGAGGGAGAAATGTAAACACTTTTTCCATATCACTTCTTTATATATACACTGTTTTACAGAGTTATTTTTGCTATTTACGAACATAAAAGTTGCGTTTTTATATGAAACCCAATCGTGAGCAATTTACAACTATATGCAAATATAGTGGACCGGTTTTGATTTAACATTGATTAACATTAAAACTCCGCTACAACTTTTCTTTGTCCTTCTCTCCGATATTCGTAAATCTATTCTTAAAAAAAAACTAGAATAATAAAAAGTAATCAGAAATATAGTGAAGAGGTGAAAAAAAAACTTACTTAGTGAATGGAAAGCAATCTTATTTTCCAGGAAAATCGCTCTTTCTTTTGAATTAAAAATAAATCTGATTTCTTACAATTTTTCCTTCTCTGAGCATTTGTGGCAATATTAATTAATTTTCCGAATTTCATTTCCAAAAGTGATTTCATCATTTAATACCGCAGAAATTTAATTCACTTTTTATGCTCTTGTATATTTATTTTCTCATTCATTTTCTATCGAAAGCGAACAATCTTTCCATGCAATTTCCAATATGCATGCCATCTTCGTGTAACCATGGTAACCGCACGCATATTCCGGAGGCCATTTTAATTGGATCTTTTGTATTTTGCCTCGCGAAGTGTCAACCTTTGTCCTGTGTGGCCACAACTGGCTTCTGATTGGCGGTGGCTGTTTCCAAACTGAACGTTTATTAGCTTCGTCAACTGCACGGCACGACCCGATTGGCTGTGAATAGATTGGAGTAATTCTGGTTTTAGCCGCTTAAGGTGATTACGCTTAAGGAGGTATAAGTGATTTGTGCTTAAAAGAGGTAAAAGTTGTTGAAAATCTATCCCCATTCGCTACCCAATTATTATTTTTTTCAGCGAATTTAATTTAATGTTCAGTGAAAGTTGTTATGTCTGCAATATTACTTTTTTTGTACTTTTGAATAATGAAGAGATTGAATCTTTCTATTGCAAGCGATTCAATCTCTGCGTATAAAAAATAATAAATGTTTAATTTGTATATCATTTTAAGAACATATTAAAAAATAACAAATTCGGCTTCGTGGTTGAATGATAAGTATTTGCTAATGAGAATTTTGAGCAATGGATTGTAAAATGCCGTAGGCATATGCAGTGAAAGTTGTATGTTTTTTTCAATACATATTTAGAGTTTCAATTTTGATTTCTTTTTCTAAGGAATAAATTTCCCCCTTTTTTCCATTGAAAAAATTTCCATTTTTTTTTAGAACTCTTTTATGACTTAAAATTTTATATTTTATACTAGTATTTCTAATGTTTTTACTGGATTTAAAAATAAAAATAATTTGAGTTGTACATTTCTTTGCCTTTATTTTAGGAACTTTAGCTTTATAAATCATTATGTATTTTTTTCTTCAAGATTATCCAACTTAAAAATATTATCATATTAAAAAAGCATCCAGTGTTTCGAAATGTTTAAAGCATCAGTTTGAAATAAATTGTTAGAAAATCTAATATTTATTTTTTCATAGTTGCACGAAAGCCAGTAAAATCTTCATATTGATTATTTATAATATTGCTATTTTGTTACACGCGGTTATATAAAGGAAAAGTATTGTTACAAAATTATGTTTGATACTAATTTTGGAAAATTTATTAAAATTAAAAAAAGCATTGCACGGAAATAAAATTGGTGCTATTGTAAAACTAATTTTTTAAAATTTTAAATTGGTATTAAAAAAATTTAGTGCGATAATATCAAGTTATCGAGTTAATTCCAAAGTTATCGAGAAAAAGAAAACATTAAAATCCCGATTCATTGTGAATTAATTAAAAATCTAATTTAAATTTTAAAAATTACCCGAGACGTAATGACGGACGAAATTCGGTTTCTCTAGGTCCAGCTGTTCCCTGTAAGACCGTTTCGAACAATTTTTGCATCACGCATGTTGCAATTGACACATAGTATGCTAACCTATAGACAAGTTTTCTGGTTTGTTTATTTTGGATCAACAGACCGTTTTACAGTAACCCTCCGATTTAAACAATCGCCAAATCCGTTTGGATACTGTATCAAGCGCCAAGTTCGAATCAGTTCTTTGTTTGGCACACAAAGCGTTGCGTTCTTTGCGTTCGTGTAATCCTTTTTATTTAAATCGGATTTAAAAGAAAAGCTCTTAAAAAGGCTAAACTCCCAATGGAACGATTGTGATTAGCTAAATCTTTTGGTTAAAAATTTAACCGCCTGTGATTATCTAAATCATATGGTTCGAAATTTAACCGCTAAGCAAGCCTTTGAAGTCTCCAAAAAAAGCGATAACGAACAAATATGACAACCACGCTTAAAATAAGAGCCTGATTTTCACAAAATCAGGCTCTTATTTTAAGTAAACGTTGAGAACTACAGCAATAAGAACATGAAATTTAACATTTTCAAATTATCCTTAAGCCCTAACATTGGAAAACTCTACTTTAAACATTAATTAACATCTTTGTGGCAACAGCGTATTCCTGCATACGCAGTCAACCTTCTTGCTCATGCGTAGTAGAAGAATTGAGTCCTATAAAGGCTCGGACATTATCTGTCGTCTCTCTCTTCTAGCACTGTTATCAGTTATGTTTCTGTTGTCAATATCTTAATTTAAATATCATCCACTTTACCTTTACTTTTACCTTGTTACGTTATTAAAGTTGTTATTGTTACTATGAGTTAACTTCTTTAGCTTTTTATAATATATCCTCACTCCTGCACGAGCCAGTTAGTACATGCATTCATGTATGCGGTGTTCGTATCAATACAAGTTACCTTGAATAAATAGATGCAGTAGCTAGTGATGATAACTATGTTAGTTTACTACCACCGCATCAAATTCCAAGGAGAAACCTTTAAGCGTAACCTCCTAAATCTTCATAAAGAGTGTTGAAATGTTGAAGATTCCCATTGACTTAGCATTACCACCGGAAGTCGGTGGTTATGGCGGAAAATCCGACTTTAATGCGAATAAACTAATCAGAAAACTCGTACAACAATACCATACTAAAAATGGTTCCTGTATTGAAAAGAGCGTAAGAAATCCTGATTTTATCTGATGAAACTACGGTATCAAAGAAACCTATTTCTTTTACATGCCGTGCACTTCCATTCCAAGACATCCCCCCATCGTATAAGAAATTTAGTACCTTCAAGGCCCATACGTTTTTTTTCCCTGTAATGAACTCGAAGGCGATCCCCTCTCCTCCGAATTCCCCAACATGTAGTATCCGGGCGGGCGTCAATTGCGGATATTCCTCTGTGTGTCCATAAACGGTGACCGGGCTGTGTTTCAATCGAAACAGTTGCCAGGGCAACTATGCGCCACCCCCCTTTCTTATAAAATCATCTTATTTGGTTGAGAGGGGGCACGAGGAATCTCTTTAATCTGGAAGTTGGGGTGAAAATGGGACTTATTGTGTTACGCCACCTATCCGGAATTTTTCTCCCTCCCCTTCCAATCTTCGGGAATCAGCTTTATTGCGAGATATCTCGGGAAGCTTAAGATTGAAATGCCTTCTGGCAAACTTGGTTTTTTCTGGTATTGCATGCAATTACCATAAGCTTAAATGTTAAAGAAAGCGATATTTTATGTACGTACTTAGTCAGCGAACTTCTTGTGAACTCTTTAAAAAGCTGACAAATCATGCGCCAAAATTTTATTACAATGGTACATTAATATTTTAACTGGCAAACACACGCTGCTTGAATTCTAGAATTTTAATTTAATATTACAGGGGAATATTTTTTTTTTTCGTTTGCTTTCTCGCAAACAAATCTTTAACGTTTTAATAAATAAGTACTTTCATTCTGAAGAACCTATGCAGTACCTTTTTATGAAGACTTCTGTAAAATATTTGGTTACTAATAGGAAACGAAAATTGCTGATATATACACACTTTTAGAAAAAATTTTGTATAATAATACAAAAATAAAAGTGCCTTTCATCTTCATTCCCTCCACCACCACCCCCGATAAAAAAACCAAGATAAAATGTTTAAAAGTATCCATTGAAGTTCATCGTTATATTTTATTCCTGAGTTTATTTACAGTTAATTGCTAGAAAATAATTTGAAAATCGTGCATACGAAATTTCGGATTTTTTTGTAAAAATCTGCGTCTCTTTCTCTTTTATTTATAAAAAATTATGCATTTATTAGAATAAGAATTATTTTTCATGTTAACTTTATACCTTGTAAAAATCTATTGTGTTCAGATTTTTAATTATTTCTTGCATCTATCTATTAATTAGAAGTTAACAGTATGATTATAAAAATGTTTTTTATATAAAAATATATTTATATAAAAGAATAAAGTGCTATATAAAATCTTGACGAAGAAATCCATCGAGAATTCGATATATTCTTTGCAGTCTTGCAAACAAATCTTTAACATTTTAATAAATGAGTACTTTCTTTCTGAAGAACCTATGCGGTACCTTTTTGTGAAGAAAGTAGACTTCGGTAAAATACTTGGTTATTAATAGGAAAAGAAAATTGCTGATATATACTCACTTTTAGCAAAAATTTTGTATAATAATACAAAAATAAAAGTGCCTTTCAGCTTCATTTCCCCCTAAATCCAATATAAAATGTTTAAAAGTATCCATTGAAGTTTATCATTATATTTTATTCCTGAGTTTATTTACAGTTAATTGCTAGAAAATAATTTGAAAATCGTGCATAGTTGAAAAAGGGAAATTTTTTGTAAAAATATGCGTCTTTCTCTTTTATTTGTAAAGAAAATATGTATTTATTAGAATAAGGATTATTTTTATGTTAAATTTATACCTTGGAAAAATCTATTCATGTTCTGAGTTTTAGTTATTTCTTGCATCTATCGATTAATTAGAAGTTAACAGCATGATTATAAAAATGTATTTTATAAGAATATATTTGTATAAAAGAATAAAGTGCTATATAAAATCTTGACGAAGAAATCCATTGAGAATTCGAAATATAAATGCTACCGCCTAAATCACATGGGGTTACTCACATTCTAAAATAATATTCCTTTGAGATTCAGATCCTAATAAAATGAAGTAAAGAGATAAAACAGTGTAATATTGTTTTAAAATGTAGTAAAGTGATTAATTAACTTCTTCGGGTTAATTTTAGAATTTTCAACCGAAATAAGTGTTTAAAACTGTTACTTTTGAATACTTTCTGCAAGTTTGATGATTGAAGTTCCTTTTGGCTGAAGGCAGCTGGTTTATGAATAAAATTTCACTTCCGTCCATCCATTACCACTGAAGTTGTTCCGCGGTAGAATAATTTATGAGAGGAGTTCAGCTGCTAATCTTTCCGCTAATGAATTCATGTTCTGCATCACACGTATTTCCTCATACATTTGTAATTAGCGGATTTCGTGTAGTGCATTTTTACTACTAAAGGACCCTTGAATAGTTAGCAGAATGTGTCCCTGTGCAAATAGTTATAATGCGTTTATTAATTGATTATTCTCTTTGTTAATTATACAATTCACAGATATTTATTGCCCATTATCCAGAAAGAAATTCTAAATGACTGTAATGAAGAGTTACTTTTGGAATATTTTAATTAGTTAATTACTTCGTAACTTTTGCCATCAGTAGTTCTAGTAATTAATACTGATCTAGTTTAATTAAGATTAATTGAGATTTATAATTCTATTTCTATAATTTTTTTTGAAAGTGAGAATGTAGCAGTTACAGACGTAAACAAATATGTGGTTATAGCTCTGCTATAACCTAAATTTAAAGAAACTGAAGATAATAATAAATATTCTGCTATGTTAAAACATTTGAAACTTGCCCCTAAATGTTTGTTTTCTTTCTTTTTTATCTCTTGTATACATGCATACACAAAAAAAATGCATAAATTGTATAAAATATTGAAATTTTGGTTGTGACAAATTTATATTTAAACATTTACGAAAAAAAAAATATTATGTTGATAGTTTGTTGTTCTATTACTCGGTATCCCAAAGTATTACTTTTTTTTACCGCATTTTTAGTTTAATTTTTACAAATGCACTTCTCACGCATAAAAAACTGTTGATTTTTTTTGCTGATGCACTTCATTAAGTTCGAATGCATAAATAGCAACTGGTTTACTTTTTTAAATTTCTTAACCATTGTACCTACCCACATAAATGCATTTCCCTTTATATTTTTGTAACTTAATTGTGATTTATTTCATATTTTTATGATGCAAAAATTGTATTTTCATTATGATTTTTGCAATATTTTAATGCATTATAACTTCTGCTGTGAAAGTTTGAAGTTTACGAATTGAGTGCTGCCTTTTTCCTTCGTGGAAATCTTGATTTTTAGTTTATTTCGAACATTTATTATAATAAATTTACTGTCACGTGTTTTAATAGCAGTTGAATCAAAAACGTATATGTTTTTTTGTTGTTTTATAATGAATATCGAAAGTTTGCTATTTTTTGAATTTGCTTTCATTTCAAGCATAGAAATGTTTAAAGTGAGTTTTTTTTTCCGAATTATGGTTTTAAAATGGATAATTGTTTAACGCTAAGCAGCATTCTGTTCGAATTCTTCTTGTGGCCTTTTTCTTTTATGATTTCTTGCTTATCTGCACTGTTTCACTGCATTTTATGCTGCATCCACCACTGCACTTGCCTGACACTCCCCTTTTTTTCTTTTCCCTTCTGTGTAGAAATGAAACGCATCCTCCAAGACACCATCGTGGGAAAGGGTAAGTTGCTGCATTTTCTTATGACTTTCTTGATTTTTTTTCGTATGAGTTGTTGCCAATTAAAAATAAGACATTAAAAAGGTTAACAATTTTTTTTAGATATGAAATGGGAAAGGTTTGTGTTTACCGCTATCAATGATTTGAATTCATTTATCACACTGGGATCAATTCAGATTCATGTGATCCATGCCAAATTAGCCGCCCCAACTTAATGCTGGGATGCATTGCATCTTGTCATAGGAAGGCAAAGAGCAGTAGATACTACTGTCCTACCGCCACGAGAAAATCCCTGAACAGGGTTGCCTCAAGTAGACGATCCGAGGAAAGGAGGAAAACGAGTATAAAATCAACCGCGACATTTGGCAAACTAAGCCCACTTTGCTAGCCAAGGAATTCGTTTTCGACCGAGTACAGAGCGAAATGAGACTTCCACCGGTTCTATCTGCGCCAATTGAAATAAGCCGTTTCCGTCACCCCAAAATGCAGTAGAATATCCCGTTTCCATAACGACCGCCATCTGCATGTCTGGTGTCTGGGGGTTTTCTCGTGGCGGTAAGACAGTAGCTGGCATTCGGAGTTGTTTTTGTCCTATGACTGTGGCGTCATGTTAATAAAATTAGGAAGATCCCATAGAATTTTAGTGTTTGAAGTCCCTAAATAGATCGAAGAGCCCAGTGGTGTAGTAGCTATAAATGGCGCCCGAATATTGGTGTATTTCTCTACGCCCATTTTTTCATGTTTATCCACCCCCCTGGCTTTAGAAAAGCGAAATACAATCAAACCCGGTATAACGAATTCGGAATATATCGATCCCTCGGCCAAAACGAACTTTTCAAATGGTCTCAACCGAACTCCTCTGCCACAAATGTATTTTCAAATGGTCTCAACCGAACTCCTCTGCCACAAATGTATTTTCAAATGGTCTCAA
>BGPR01020867.1:0-27294 GCA_013235015.1 Araneus ventricosus | reverse complement strand
TTGAGACCATTTGAAAATACATTTGTGGCAGAGGAGTTCGGTTGAGACCATTTGAAAATACATTTGTGGCAGAGGAGTTCGGTTGAGACCATTTGAAAAGTTCGTTTTGGCCGAGGGATCGATATATTCCGAATTCGTTATACCGGGTTTGATTGTATTTCGCTTTTCTAAAGCCAGGGGGGTGGATAAACATGAAAAAATGGGCGTAGAGAAATACACCAATATTCGGGCGCCATTTATAGCTACTACACCACTGGGCTCTTCGATCTATTTAGGGACTTCAAACACTAAAATTCTATGGGATCTTCCTAATTTTATTAACATGACGCCACAGTCATAGGACAAAAACAACTCCGAATGCCAGCTACTGTCTTACCGCCACGAGAAAACCCCCAGACACCAGACATGCAGATGGCGGTCGTTATGGAAACGGGATATTCTACTGCATTTTGGGGTGACGGAAACGGCTTATTTCAATTGGCGCAGATAGAACCGGTGGAAGTCTCATTTCGCTCTGTACTCGGTCGAAAACGAATTCCTTGGCTAGCAAAGTGGGCTTAGTTTGCCAAATGTCGCGGTTGATTTTATACTCGTTTTCCTCCTTTCCTCGGATCGTCTACTTGAGGCAACCCTGTTCAGGGATTTTCTCGTGGCGGTAGGACAGTAGTATCTACTGCTCTTTGCCTTCCTATGACAAGATGCAATGCATCCCAGCATTAAGTTGGGGCGGCTAATTTGGCATGGATCACATGAATCTGAATTGATCCCAGTGTGATAAATGAATTCAAATCATTGATAGCGGTAAACACAAACCTTTCCCATTTCATATCTAAAAAAAATTGTTAACCTTTTTAATGTCTTATTTTTAATTGGCAACAACTCATACGAAAAAAAATCAAGAAAGTCATAAGAAAATGCAGCAACTTACCCTTTCCCACGATGGTGTCTTGGAGGATGCGTTTCATTTCTACACAGAAGGGAAAAGAAAAAAAGGGGAGTGTCAGGCAAGTGCAGTGGTGGATGCAGCATAAAATGCAGTGAAACAGTGCAGATAAGCAAGAAATCATAAAAGAAAAAGGCCACAAGAAGAATTCGAACAGAATGCTGCTTAGCGTTAAACAATTATCCATTTTAAAACCATAATTCGGAAAAAAAAACTCACTTTAAACATTTCTATGCTTGAAATGAAAGCAAATTCAAAAAATAGCAAACTTTCGATATTCATTATAAAACAACAAAAAAACATATACGTTTTTGATTCAACTGCTATTAAAACACGTGACAGTAAATTTATTATAATAAATGTTCGAAATAAACTAAAAATCAAGATTTCCACGAAGGAAAAAGGCAGCACTCAATTCGTAAACTTCAAACTTTCACAGCAGAAGTTATAATGCATTAAAATATTGCAAAAATCATAATGAAAATACAATTTTTGCATCATAAAAATATGAAATAAATCACAATTAAGTTACAAAAATATAAAGGGAAATGCATTTATGTGGGTAGGTACAATGGTTAAGAAATTTAAAAAAGTAAACCAGTTGCTATTTATGCATTCGAACTTAATGAAGTGCATCAGCAAAAAAAATCAACAGTTTTTTATGCGTGAGAAGTGCATTTGTAAAAATTAAACTAAAAATGCGGTAAAAAAAAGTAATACTTTGGGATACCGAGTAATAGAACAACAAACTATCAACATAATATTTTTTTTTTCGTAAATGTTTAAATATAAATTTGTCACAACCAAAATTTCAATATTTTATACAATTTATGCATTTTTTTTGTGTATGCATGTATACAAGAGATAAAAAAGAAAGAAAACAAACATTTAGGGGCAAGTTTCAAATGTTTTAACATAGCAGAATATTTATTATTATCTTCAGTTTCTTTAAATTTAGGTTATAGCAGAGCTATAACCACATATTTGTTTACGTCTGTAACTGCTACATTCTCACTTTCAAAAAAAATTATAGAAATAGAATTATAAATCTCAATTAATCTTAATTAAACTAGATCAGTATTAATTACTAGAACTACTGATGGCAAAAGTTACGAAGTAATTAACTAATTAAAATATTCCAAAAGTAACTCTTCATTACAGTCATTTAGAATTTCTTTCTGGATAATGGGCAATAAATATCTGTGAATTGTATAATTAACAAAGAGAATAATCAATTAATAAACGCATTATAACTATTTGCACAGGGACACATTCTGCTAACTATTCAAGGGTCCTTTAGTAGTAAAAATGCACTACACGAAATCCGCTAATTACAAATGTATGAGGAAATACGTGTGATGCAGAACATGAATTCATTAGCGGAAAGATTAGCAGCTGAACTCCTCTCATAAATTATTCTACCGCGGAACAACTTCAGTGGTAATGGATGGACGGAAGTGAAATTTTATTCATAAACCAGCTGCCTTCAGCCAAAAGGAACTTCAATCATCAAACTTGCAGAAAGTATTCAAAAGTAACAGTTTTAAACACTTATTTCGGTTGAAAATTCTAAAATTAACCCGAAGAAGTTAATTAATCACTTTACTACATTTTAAAACAATATTACACTGTTTTATCTCTTTACTTCATTTTATTAGGATCTGAATCTCAAAGGAATATTATTTTAGAATGTGAGTAACCCCATGTGATTTAGGCGGTAGCATTTATATTTCGAATTCTCAATGGATTTCTTCGTCAAGATTTTATATAGCACTTTATTCTTTTATACAAATATATTCTTATAAAATACATTTTTATAATCATGCTGTTAACTTCTAATTAATCGATAGATGCAAGAAATAACTAAAACTCAGAACATGAATAGATTTTTCCAAGGTATAAATTTAACATAAAAATAATCCTTATTCTAATAAATACATATTTTCTTTACAAATAAAAGAGAAAGACGCATATTTTTACAAAAAATTTCCCTTTTTCAACTATGCACGATTTTCAAATTATTTTCTAGCAATTAACTGTAAATAAACTCAGGAATAAAATATAATGATAAACTTCAATGGATACTTTTAAACATTTTATATTGGATTTAGGGGGAAATGAAGCTGAAAGGCACTTTTATTTTTGTATTATTATACAAAATTTTTGCTAAAAGTGAGTATATATCAGCAATTTTCTTTTCCTATTAATAACCAAGTATTTTACCGAAGTCTACTTTCTTCACAAAAAGGTACCGCATAGGTTCTTCAGAAAGAAAGTACTCATTTATTAAAATGTTAAAGATTTGTTTGCAAGACTGCAAAGAATATATCGAATTCTCGATGGATTTCTTCGTCAAGATTTTATATAGCACTTTATTCTTTTATATAAATATATTTTTATATAAAAAACATTTTTATAATCATACTGTTAACTTCTAATTAATAGATAGATGCAAGAAATAATTAAAAATCTGAACACAATAGATTTTTACAAGGTATAAAGTTAACATGAAAAATAATTCTTATTCTAATAAATGCATAATTTTTTATAAATAAAAGAGAAAGAGACGCAGATTTTTACAAAAAAATCCGAAATTTCGTATGCACGATTTTCAAATTATTTTCTAGCAATTAACTGTAAATAAACTCAGGAATAAAATATAACGATGAACTTCAATGGATACTTTTAAACATTTTATCTTGGTTTTTTTATCGGGGGTGGTGGTGGAGGGAATGAAGATGAAAGGCACTTTTATTTTTGTATTATTATACAAAATTTTTTCTAAAAGTGTGTATATATCAGCAATTTTCGTTTCCTATTAGTAACCAAATATTTTACAGAAGTCTTCATAAAAAGGTACTGCATAGGTTCTTCAGAATGAAAGTACTTATTTATTAAAACGTTAAAGATTTGTTTGCGAGAAAGCAAACGAAAAAAAAAAATATTCCCCTGTAATATTAAATTAAAATTCTAGAATTCAAGCAGCGTGTGTTTGCCAGTTAAAATATTAATGTACCATTGTAATAAAATTTTGGCGCATGATTTGTCAGCTTTTTAAAGAGTTCACAAGAAGTTCGCTGACTAAGTACGTACATAAAATATCGCTTTCTTTAACATTTAAGCTTATGGTAATTGCATGCAATACCAGAAAAAACCAAGTTTGCCAGAAGGCATTTCAATCTTAAGCTTCCCGAGATATCTCGCAATAAAGCTGATTCCCGAAGATTGGAAGGGGAGGGAGAAAAATTCCGGATAGGTGGCGTAACACAATAAGTCCCATTTTCACCCCAACTTCCAGATTAAAGAGATTCCTCGTGCCCCCTCTCAACCAAATAAGATGATTTTATAAGAAAGGGGGGTGGCGCATAGTTGCCCTGGCAACTGTTTCGATTGAAACACAGCCCGGTCACCGTTTATGGACACACAGAGGAATATCCGCAATTGACGCCCGCCCGGATACTACATGTTGGGGAATTCGGAGGAGAGGGGATCGCCTTCGAGTTCATTACAGGGAAAAAAAACGTATGGGCCTTGAAGGTACTAAATTTCTTATACGATGGGGGGATGTCTTGGAATGGAAGTGCACGGCATGTAAAAGAAATAGGTTTCTTTGATACCGTAGTTTCATCAGATAAAATCAGGATTTCTTACGCTCTTTTCAATACAGGAACCATTTTTAGTATGGTATTGTTGTACGAGTTTTCTGATTAGTTTATTCGCATTAAAGTCGGATTTTCCGCCATAACCACCGACTTCCGGTGGTAATGCTAAGTCAATGGGAATCTTCAACATTTCAACACTCTTTATGAAGATTTAGGAGGTTACGCTTAAAGGTTTCTCCTTGGAATTTGATGCGGTGGTAGTAAACTAACATAGTTATCATCACTAGCTACTGCATCTATTTATTCAAGGTAACTTGTATTGATACGAACACCGCATACATGAATGCATGTACTAACTGGCTCGTGCAGGAGTGAGGATATATTATAAAAAGCTAAAGAAGTTAACTCATAGTAACAATAACAACTTTAATAACGTAACAAGGTAAAAGTAAAGGTAAAGTGGATGATATTTAAATTAAGATATTGACAACAGAAACATAACTGATAACAGTGCTAGAAGAGAGAGACGACAGATAATGTCCGAGCCTTTATAGGACTCAATTCTTCTACTACGCATGAGCAAGAAGGTTGACTGCGTATGCAGGAATACGCTGTTGCCACAAAGATGTTAATTAATGTTTAAAGTAGAGTTTTCCAATGTTAGGGCTTAAGGATAATTTGAAAATGTTAAATTTCATGTTCTTATTGCTGTAGTTCTCAACGTTTACTTAAAATAAGAGCCTGATTTTGTGAAAATCAGGCTCTTATTTTAAGCGTGGTTGTCATATTTGTTCGTTATCGCTTTTTTTGGAGACTTCAAAGGCTTGCTTAGCGGTTAAATTTCGAACCATATGATTTAGATAATCACAGGCGGTTAAATTTTTAACCAAAAGATTTAGCTAATCACAATCGTTCCATTGGGAGTTTAGCCTTTTTAAGAGCTTTTCTTTTAAATCCGATTTAAATAAAAAGGATTACACGAACGCAAAGAACGCAACGCTTTGTGTGCCAAACAAAGAACTGATTCGAACTTGGCGCTTGATACAGTATCCAAACGGATTTGGCGATTGTTTAAATCGGAGGGTTACTGTAAAACGGTCTGTTGATCCAAAATAAACAAACCAGAAAACTTGTCTATAGGTTAGCATACTATGTGTCAATTGCAACATGCGTGATGCAAAAATTGTTCGAAACGGTCTTACAGGGAACAGCTGGACCTAGAGAAACCGAATTTCGTCCGTCATTACGTCTCGGGTAATTTTTAAAATTTAAATTAGATTTTTAATTAATTCACAATGAATCGGGATTTTAATGTTTTCTTTTTCTCGATAACTTTGGAATTAACTCGATAACTTGATATTATCGCACTAAATTTTTTTAATACCAATTTAAAATTTTAAAAAATTAGTTTTACAATAGCACCAATTTTATTTCCGTGCAATGCTTTTTTTAATTTTAATAAATTTTCCAAAATTAGTATCAAACATAATTTTGTAACAATACTTTTCCTTTATATAACCGCGTGTAACAAAATAGCAATATTATAAATAATCAATATGAAGATTTTACTGGCTTTCGTGCAACTATGAAAAAATAAATATTAGATTTTCTAACAATTTATTTCAAACTGATGCTTTAAACATTTCGAAACACTGGATGCTTTTTTAATATGATAATATTTTTAAGTTGGATAATCTTGAAGAAAAAAATACATAATGATTTATAAAGCTAAAGTTCCTAAAATAAAGGCAAAGAAATGTACAACTCAAATTATTTTTATTTTTAAATCCAGTAAAAACATTAGAAATACTAGTATAAAATATAAAATTTTAAGTCATAAAAGAGTTCTAAAAAAAAATGGAAATTTTTTCAATGGAAAAAAGGGGGAAATTTATTCCTTAGAAAAAGAAATCAAAATTGAAACTCTAAATATGTATTGAAAAAAACATACAACTTTCACTGCATATGCCTACGGCATTTTACAATCCATTGCTCAAAATTCTCATTAGCAAATACTTATCATTCAACCACGAAGCCGAATTTGTTATTTTTTAATATGTTCTTAAAATGATATACAAATTAAACATTTATTATTTTTTATACGCAGAGATTGAATCGCTTGCAATAGAAAGATTCAATCTCTTCATTATTCAAAAGTACAAAAAAAGTAATATTGCAGACATAACAACTTTCACTGAACATTAAATTAAATTCGCTGAAAAAAATAATAATTGGGTAGCGAATGGGGATAGATTTTCAACAACTTTTACCTCTTTTAAGCACAAATCACTTATACCTCCTTAAGCGTAATCACCTTAAGCGGCTAAAACCAGAATTACTCCAATCTATTCACAGCCAATCGGGTCGTGCCGTGCAGTTGACGAAGCTAATAAACGTTCAGTTTGGAAACAGCCACCGCCAATCAGAAGCCAGTTGTGGCCACACAGGACAAAGGTTGACACTTCGCGAGGCAAAATACAAAAGATCCAATTAAAATGGCCTCCGGAATATGCGTGCGGTTACCATGGTTACACGAAGATGGCATGCATATTGGAAATTGCATGGAAAGATTGTTCGCTTTCGATAGAAAATGAATGAGAAAATAAATATACAAGAGCATAAAAAGTGAATTAAATTTCTGCGGTATTAAATGATGAAATCACTTTTGGAAATGAAATTCGGAAAATTAATTAATATTGCCACAAATGCTCAGAGAAGGAAAAATTGTAAGAAATCAGATTTATTTTTAATTCAAAAGAAAGAGCGATTTTCCTGGAAAATAAGATTGCTTTCCATTCACTAAGTAAGTTTTTTTTTCACCTCTTCACTATATTTCTGATTACTTTTTATTATTCTAGTTTTTTTTTAAGAATAGATTTACGAATATCGGAGAGAAGGACAAAGAAAAGTTGTAGCGGAGTTTTAATGTTAATCAATGTTAAATCAAAACCGGTCCACTATATTTGCATATAGTTGTAAATTGCTCACGATTGGGTTTCATATAAAAACGCAACTTTTATGTTCGTAAATAGCAAAAATAACTCTGTAAAACAGTGTATATATAAAGAAGTGATATGGAAAAAGTGTTTACATTTCTCCCTCCCAAATGTTATTTTAGAAACCAAGAACATAGAATGAGTTTTATAAAAAAAAAACGCTAAATACTTTATATAATCAATAATTGTAGTGAACAGCCTAAATGTCTAAGACAATAAGTCTTATAATTTATGTGATACTATTTTTATTTTGACAGGAAATTCCTCCCAATGCTCACTCAGTTTGACAAATCATAAAAGTCCTTCTAATGACGCATGCGTAATATCCACCTCAATGTTTCTTTTCTTCATAGATGATTTTCTTATCAAAAATTAGTAAAAAAAATTATACCAAATACGCTGAAGCAATAGCCTTATAGATTCAACCGTACGTATTTCACAAACATTCTAGAATAATAGTAACCCTGTTACTTTCATGTAAAATGCATACTCAAGTCAAAAGGCATGCATTTTTATACAACTTCGAAGAAGTAACAAAACAAAATTACAAGAAAGTTAAGATAGTTTTATACTTAATTATTTATAAAAATAAATATTAACAAGAAAGTAGAGACGAGTACAGTTCCAAAAAAATATTTTGATTTTCTTATCAAAAATTAGTCAAAAAAATTATATCAAATATGCTGAAGCAATAGCCTTATGGATTCAACCGCAGGTATTTCATAAACATTCTAGAATAACAGTTTACAATATTCAGTTTTCTTAAAACAGATTCTTACAGCAATTAGTAAACAATGTTCAGATCATAATAACCAAAACACGTTTATTGATATACAATGTTTACACTTGTTCAGGTTTATTAAAATTTCGACAGAAATTATGCGT
The DNA here is from genome assembly GCA_013235015.1 of Araneus ventricosus. NCBI lineage: Eukaryota > Metazoa > Arthropoda > Arachnida > Araneae > Araneidae > Araneus > Araneus ventricosus. The sequence continues at coordinate 18,868 of BGPR01020867.1, read as the reverse complement.
CGAAATTTTAATAAATTACGACGGCGCTATACGTTAAAAAAAATCCAAAACACGAATTTTATCGTAAGTAAATACATAAAATAAACTCAGCAAACTACCCAAGTTTTAAATTAATCTCCAGTGGAAACAAAAGATAATTACGGTTCTTCTAGGAAACTGCTTAAAATCTAAGGAAATACAACTTTTAATTAAGGACTGTAGAAACGAATTATGGAACAGCCTTTCATGTGCTCATTTTCCCGCCGTAGTAACAGATAATTTGCCGAACTATGAAGGCGATAATGATTTAGAAATTTTAGTGACGTTAGAATTAAAATTAAGATTACTTCCAGGAAGCTAGCTAGATAATTAATTGCAAACACTTTAAAAGACAATTACAAGGAAGGTTGTAATTATTAGCAAAAATTAAAGCATCCAGGTAGGTAGCTACAATTTCGATAAATTCTAATTATCATGAAAAAGATTAAGAAGTGTAATTAAATCTTAACGATTTTAATTACGCATATGAATAAATGAGTTGCTTACAATTCTTAAGGAGTCGTTCATTCTAGAATAAAAGGAACAGTTTAGACAAATGAGCAAAATTGTACTAATTGTTGCCGAAAATAATTCACAGAAAAGGTATTATTTAATAGCATCGATGCAAAAATTTATTTTAGTTCTACAAAGGAAAAAATTCTTTTGAAATTCAGTTCCAAAATATAGCATGAAAAAATCGTTTGGAATTTCTAGTTACATTCTAGGGTAAAATATGTTTATCCCATTTTAAAAACTTTAAGCTTCACATAATCGATTTATTTTTAATAAATAAATATAATGCAAATTTTCGAGTTGAATTCTGATTTTTCTATACGTTCCTACAGCAGCAAATTTCATATTATTTTATATATTTGTAATTATACGAAATACTCTACTTAGAACTCCTTGTTAATTTTATTAGATTTAATTAGTAGTATAAGTAAAAAAGAATTTTTCTCCTTTTATAAAATGAATGTATTTTGATAATAAATATTTTTATTATACATATAAATTTTACAACGCCATAATACCAAAAACATAGAAAAGAATTATTCAAGAACTTTAATTCAAAAATACTATTTCAAGCAAATAATCGTAGAATTAAATAGAATGAAATAATAATTGAGCAGAAAAAGAAATCGATAAATGAAGTTTGCCACTAAAAATAAGTTTGTTGAATTTCCATTTCACTTCCATCTATCCAAATACTTATTTCAAGACTTAAAATGTTCTTTCGTCAAAAAACATTATACAATTGCCGTCGCTACAAAAAATATAACACTAATAAAAGAAACGGTTACTTGAAAGGTAACTTAATTTACTAGACTAAATATTCTGGTGCATACACTTCCTTTCAACTAGTTTTAACAGAAGTAATAAAGGAAGCGAAAAAATACATCGGGGAAAATCAAATTTGAGAGAGCGAACCGTAAAAGATGGCGCCGAAGAAACATAAATTTCTGTGTTGCCAGACGCAAAGGAAAATCCGTTTGATTCGATTTATTTTTGAGTGTTTTTCAAGAAAATAATAAATAAGACCTGTCCTCAAGGGTTTTGGGACGGTGACAGACAGAAGATAAAAGAAAACATCGTTCACGAGATTAAGAAAGCGGGGAGACGAGAGTAAAGCAGACGACTTTAAAAAAAATATGTAGTTACGGCGTTCAAAAACTGTTCCGGTGCTCCATCTTGAAAAAAGTAAACGAATTATGCAATTATTTTTCTCCGAAAGAAGTCCCATTTACCCCAAGGGAAGAATAAAATATGATGGAAAAAATGGCATTTCATCGCATCATTCTTTAATAAAGAAAGAATAAATCTTTAGATTCGTATGAGATAAAAGTTTATTACGTTGAATTAAAAATATTTAAGGGAAAAAATTAATTTGCAGTCTTTTTAAAATCGTGGTTTGAAAATTAACATTAATGCAAGAACGGAAAATTACTTTGAAATGAATTATGCCACAGAATTCAGCGATTATATGTCATTTTAAAAATTATTAAGGATATTAAACTTCTCATAAATTCGCCTGACTGAGTAAAATAAATCTCTACAAATAAAATTTGTAAGATTTCTTAATTTTAGAAAGTACTTATCTTTAAACATATAAAAGATGTACAATATTTCGTAAACTGGTAGCAACAAATATTCATTAGGTAAATGCGAATTAAAAAAAATCAAATTAAAAAATAGTATGTGGCACTATTAGATCTGGCAAGTTTGAAAACAGTGTTTCGAAGATTTGAAAGAGCAGAATATTAATACAGGATGTACACAAATAAAGTGACACATTTCAAAAATTAATAATAGTAATAAAAAAAACCCTAAAAATGTTGGAACTACGGGGGTTTTATTTTTAAAAAAGACCGAATCTCAATATTTTTTTTTTCCAGATAGGTAACATGGCGTTACGCCGTTCTAAATTTGTTACAGCGAGAAAATTCAGCACGCAATGGCTACTGATCAGCAGAAGCCGATGCGTGTTTTCTGGTTTCTTTTTTAGTTTTTCATTAATATCATGAAAACTCTTCAGTTTTCCCACTGCATGTGAATTAAAAAATTAAAGAGCGCGAAATTCCCTACAAATACATGTTATTATTTTTCTTCCAGTTTTAATATTTTCTCAGATAATGACTCTAAACAAATTTTTGATTTCCAGTAATTTACGACCCCCTAGATCACCGAAATGGCATGTTACCTATCTGAAAACAAACTTTTTGAGATGCGCTCTCAGTTAAAGAAAACTCGTAGTTCCAACATTTCTAGTTTTTTTAAAAAAATTAATTTTTGAAATGTGTCACTTCATTTGTGTACACAAATCATACAAAATTAAATATTTAAATAAAACACACATTAAATTTTCTGTCTACTACATCAAAAATAATCGATTTAAAAAATCCTTCTTTTAGACTAGGATAATATGTACATTGTTTTTTTAATCTTATAATTTTAAATAAATCCTCCAAGGTATGAAGAATGAAAAAGAACATTAAAAGTATTCGTTCTTTTAAACATCATGTTGATTCTAAAAGAGTAATACGAAAACTAGACTCGAATCTTTGGGGAAAATATTGCTTCCAAGGTTAAAATTATTTGAAAAGTGTATAATTTTATTATAAAGAATTGGTAAAAGGAAGTAATCACACAGATGAGAGAAAAAACACCAGAAAAAAAGACATACTCCAAAAGGATACGATAAGACCTGAAAACTTGAAAACAAACGTTACTTACATTAAACAATGCTAACAGTTTCGGTTAGGCACATTATTTTATAAGAAATCAAATGATATCGCAGAAGAAAATCATAATTAATGAAAAGTAAAATATTGAATTTTTATAAGTGACGGTTTTTATCATATTGTTACAAAACTATAAAGTTGTTTCTCTGACATGCTAATCTTGGCGACTTGGCAGCAAAGTTGGCGACAAAAGGAATTTTCTAGAAAGCCCTCGAACTATCAACCTATTTCTACTAGCTTCATGAACTTTCTGGAGATTACGTCACTTCCTACGTAATGAAGTCACTTCCTGTTGAAAAAGTATAAAAGCAAGCTCTCAAGCCAAGAAGAGTGAGTTGGATTTTGACCTGCAAGCAATCTGGTGAGCTAATAAGAAACCTTTGGGCGCTGTGTTGAGATTTAATGGTAATCTCTGTTGTGAATTTTTGCAAGTGCTGTTTTAATACTTGTGTTACGTTTCTTTTCTTAGAATACCTGTAAAATAAAGAGCTTTATTTTTGTAGTCCTGCTTATTGGACTGCATTCACGTACACCCACAAGACGATTTTGTTACAATATTATAATGGATATTGCAGAATAAGTTGGACTAACTAAATAAAAATTAAAACGCGTTGTTGAAAAACAAAAGAATTCATGTGTGAAAGAAAACAAGAAATTTAAAACCATTAATTCATTAAGCGGAAATCCCATCATTTAAAAAAAAAAAGGCGGAGGATGCCAGTCTGCATTTCATATTTAATATTTCTTGTGTTCCAGTTTCATTCCACAAACAAGATAAAGAGAGAGAAAAATATTTCGGCGAGAAAACCGTAACCGAGCTCAGCAATGGTAACGGTGAGAAAAATTCGATATATATATTTGACTTTCTTTTGGAAGTTGGGAGGGAAAGAATTAAAAGCCCCCTTTTTCCCCAACGTCCCACAAAAGATCCAGTCTAGTTAAAACAAAGAAGATTAGAGAAAAAAGAAAATAACGCAGAGGTTCTATTTTTGCTTTTCTTTTTTATTGGAATACCAGCTGCGAGGAAAAGTGAAGCATCCATTGTGGAACTATATGGAAGTGTCTTTAAATGGATGACGTTTTAGAGAAGACGCAACAACAAACAAATGGTAAAAATGGAAATTTGAAAGTTTCTGATAAATTCATAGCTGAAAACTGCACCATTCATTAAAGTCAATTGAAAAGTCAAAATAATTGAAATCAATTAAAATTATTGACGAAACTAATAAAAAGTACTTTTTGACATTTTCTAACAAAAAATTATTGGCACACTAACTACGTACACCCATAATCAAAATATTCATTATTTGAAATAGATAATTATATTCTTATTATCTGTCCGCCAGGACAATCTGCTCGACAAATTGTCTCGTTGACGGCGGTCGCTATAGCAACTGGTTATATTAGGGAAGATCCATTTCGAATAGGAGGAATCCGATGGAAATTGGGGTTTTATTTTATTCTTGACGCCAGCTTGCGGCGGTAAGAAGAGCACATTATTGGTGAATTTCTACCTATTCGAAATGGAGTCTTCCTGCCATAACCTGTTTCTATAGCGACCGTCGTCAACGAGACAACTTGGCGAGTAGAGTTCTCGTGGCTGTCAGACAGTAAGTATAACTTCAGGATACATATTCATGGAAAAGAAACAAAGCAATAAAATAATAGCTTCAAGGATTCTGAAGAAGAAGTCAAAATTTCACACCTACTTAAAATCATATTAGTTAACATTAGATTTCATATGTGTACTTCCAGCAAAAGGAGTAAAAGATTCTTTTTTACTTTCTCGTATACGAAGTATACAAAGAGAAAGTATTGTAATTGTTAAAAAATTCGAACTCGAGATCTCCACGTTTTAGACCTCCTCGAGTCCGAAAAACACAATTTTGGAATTATGTCTGTCTGTGAACACGATCACTCGAAAACTATTAGAGCTACGGGGATGAAATTTGGTATGTGATCTTTAAACATAATTTGTAGGTCTCTACCACATTTTGGACAAAATCCGTCAACGGGAAGTCTGTCTGTATGTCCGAAGTCATGCGAACACTATAACTCAAAAACTTGAAAAGCTAGATGGATAAAATTTGGTACACAGTTTTATCGTCATGAATTTAGGTCCGTATAAAATTTTGTGCCAAATCCGTCAACGGGTTGACTGTCTGTTGGTCTGTATAATCTCATACTTGTTAAGCATTCGTTTCAAAACTGATATGCATGCGTATGCGCACTTAGCAATCTCTAGTACTAAGCGGGAGGATTACGTCACTTTGTCCTTGAGACGGAATTTGTGATAGATATGTTTTATCTCCTGTTTTGTTTTCGCTCGCTCGTATAATAGCGGATCTTGCTGGAGTGTGATGGAAAATAAATATTGCTAAGTTTAAATACATAGGCATCTCTTTGAATATGATTCTTCACTTAAATATTTTACAATCACTATAACCTGCAATGAAAAACCTTCTGATATTCGTTGCATTCTGGATTACAGTAGGTTCGATTTTTTTTGTCCACGGAGAGGGGAGGGGAAATGACAAATTTTTGAGCAGTATACGAGAAAGTCTAAGGGAGGCCACTCCCACTGGTTTGGAGTGGTTTCCTACTTAAGGAGACTTCTCCTTTGGATGTATGCAATGGTAGTTTAAAATAAGTGGGATTTACTTATCATTATTACATATTTACTATCATAATTTCGTATTACTCCGAAGGTTCTCAGTAGTTTTTAAGTTCCATATCAAGTATAATAGCACTTCCCTTCCATTAACTTTTTTTCGAGTCTCTTTTCAATGAATTTTAAGCGAATAATACTAAAAAAATATTATTATTATTTACCTTTTATTTTCTGATTTACTATTATGAACTAGCTGATGTCGCTCAGAGCATCTATGCTCAGTTATGCGCATACCACGATTTTTCTGACGCTTCTGGCGATTCATCGCTCAAAGAAAATTCGCCAAGACAAAAAAGGCGCCAAGTTGTGCGCGCATAACAGAAAAGTAGCCAATGCACAATGTTCACAATAGTAAGTTCCAGGCTGTTTACCTAAATTTGTGAATTGCCATGATTTTATGTTCGCTTACTTAAACTATTTTGACGTTGATCTAAACATTCTCTGGTTCGCCTAGGCTCATCTGCTTCATTTCCAATTGATCTCTTTTGAATCATTTCATTCAAAGTTTCATTATATTGTAAGAAATATTGTGAATTCTTCATCTTAAACTCCTTTTCTTTCAGAAAAAGTTATTTTACACCAGAACGAATATAGTAACAGGCTGTGATTATGAAGTTATGCCTAACATGGATACCAGTTTTGTTTTGTAAACAAACCACTCGTTGCCATCGGCAAAAGAGAAATTAACCTCTTTTCTGTGCCACGTGCCTTAGAGTTTTATATATATAGAAAGGTTATGGAAAATTGAAATTCATTCTTTCTCAAATTCACTACCATACGACGCCAATGGTATACATTGAAAATGTCACAAAATGTCCTGACAATTAAGTAATGTAAATATTAAAATAGTGTATTATCAATCAGAATACACAAGTGTACAAAATTTCAAAATTGTAGCAGACGAGGATGTTAGTGACGAATCCATTTAAAAAATTCCATTTTCACAAAAATGAAACAAGTCAAGTTAAATAAAAATGTTTAAAAAAAATATAAAGAAAAATCTTTTGTGCTACTTTTATGCATTCAATTTTTACGGACGACTTTTATTTGTATTAATATAATGCATAATTTCCTATTTAGGTTTCCATAGTAAGTTATTCGTTTCTTTTTATTTTCCATGTGTCTGCACACCCCCATCCCCGCTGCCCCCCCCAAAAGCGATGCACCGCAGACTGAGAATCGCTTCATTCATCAATATTTAAAAGTTATAAAAACTAAGCTAACAAAAAAATATTTGACAGGTTCCATTTCCATTTCTTCGCTACAAGAATAAAATTTTTTTAACACGGAAAATGTGGATTACATTTCCATTTTTATCATAAAAACAAAATGCAGACGGTTCAGAACCATCGTAAAACGGAGTCAACTTTTTGTGAAAATTTCTTCGGAAAAAAGAACTTAAAAACTTTTAAGACAGCGGTCGACATAGTGAAAGAATTCGAAATTTGAAGCATTCGAAGTTTCAACAAAAGGAATTTATACACTTCATGCCACTGTCGCTCGAATGGAAGGTTCGAACACTTTTGTTACTTCAGCCTTCGGATATTTTCTTTCGGGGCTGCAATGTTTGTAGAGGGAGGGACAAAATTGGCCACTGATGAAAAAGGGGAGGAGGAAGAAAAGCCGACCCTTAAAACCTTTTAATTAACACGATGCCAAAAGAACCCTCCAACATACGAAAAAAGACCATTTTTTGTACCCCCGAGGAAAGGGAAAATATATTAAGTTTCAGAACACACAGATACCTTCAGGTTTTTATTCGTAATCAGAAGAGATCTGTAGACTTAAGGAAATGAGATTTAAAGCCAAGTTGGAATCCTCTCAGCATTTTTCATAACACGTGCGAAGAATTTAAGTAACGATGCTTTGAAAATGCAACTAGTGAGATTCAAGAGATTATTACAATTTTTATTTTAAAAAAATTCCTTTCTTTATTCTCATACCATTTTTGTTAAAATTTAAGTGCATTTCAAATTGTAACAAGTTCAAATTAATATTTGAGAAGCAGCAGCTAATAACAGCATTTATTTACTGTTCTCTGAACTTTAAATTTTATTTATGAACTGAGAAACTTAGAACTTTGAATTTATGCATCTAAAGATTATCTTTTTTTAATATTTCATTCTGGATGCATCTCTATTTCACTTTTGATTTTCGAGCTCATTGTTTCATCTAAAGAAATCAACGAAAAAAAAACTTATTTTAATGACATGTTACTCGATTTATAATAGTCATTTGTTTGAGTTTTCAGTTTTTTTCTCTTTCAAAAATGACAGTTTATTACGTTCAAAAATTTAAAGTAAAAATTCCTTCGTCGGATAAATAGCTTTAATTACAAATTATTAACATAAAATAGAATATTGTATATACTTTCATGCATCATTAAAATTAAATATAAAAATAACATTATGAGATACGTAATTATTTAAAAATTATTGCGATCAAAATGTTTAACTATTTTTTTTACAAAACAAATTATTTACAAGACCTGTAAAAATAAACTTCTACAAAGGCAATAAATTTTATAAAAAATAAGTTTTATCTAGTTTTTCATAAATATCAGTAAATAATATTTAAATTTGATCAATGATTTCAGCAACAAAGAATAATTCAAATGGATACCCTTTGAGTTTGGATTGTATTCTGCATAAATTTAGATCATAATCGGAATAAAAGTATTAATGACTTGCTAAGCGTTGGAAATTTCTTTACTAATTTAATATTAAAAATTTAGAAAAAAACACTGTTTTAAACCACAGAGAGACACATAAATAAAAATAACTACACTTTGAAACCAAATCATAACCCCTGAAATAAAATTCAGTCCAAAAAATCCTTTAAATAAATCCAACGGGAATCACAACGGTTCTGTGTCCGATGCGCACAGGCGCATTTCCGCACATCATTAACTAGTGGAATTTGCGCACACATTGTAGGTTTACTGGATCGCAATTACCTTTGGTAGGAAAACTTGGCGAACAACTAGAGGGGCAATAGAGAATGCATACTTAAGAGAGTGATTAATGTGTGAGGGTTCTTTTCTATGAGATAATCACCATTTTCACAAGGGAAAATTGATAATTACATTATTCATGTATTTTCAATTTATTTAATATAACGATTAATTTATATGGATTATTTATTGTTTAATTTAAATTATATCTGTATTAGTCACTTGTTTGAAGATAACACTTATTAATAACGTCCTTAGCATTTTCCCACAGAAGCATCATTGTGTTATCAGGGGCACGAAGTGTCATTCTTCTACCGATATTGATTGATTGCCATATGTCCAAGGTTTCCAATGTGCCAAAGCCAAGGCAAATCGTATAAACATCGATAAAGTTTACAATACTGCAAACTTTCCGACACTTGTGCGCAAAGAACACTACTTAATGACTTATTGCAAATGCGACTGTGCGCAAGTTCCACAATTCCATTGCAACAAGAAAGGGGGAAAAACAGAAATCGTTTGCCTCCTAGAAAAAAAATGAACACATAAAACTCGACGAACAAAATAAGTGGAACGGAGAGGTGAAAAACACGACCTAACGAAATTCATTAAAGCGATAGGGGCCGTCACGTGATTTATTGCCGATGGCACCATTTACGGAGCAGACGAAATATCTACCTCGGATGTCATTTCTCATCAGGACAAGTCTTTTTCGGCCTGACCCTCGGGTTCGAACAGGCGTCGATTCGATGAAAAAAAGAGAGACACCTACTCTTTCTTCTGTCTCTGTGACAAGGACGTGGAGGATATTCTTTCCCAACAAATGAATCACTCCGTATTTCTCTTTTTATTTCCTGATAACACCGCAAAAACATTAAGACTATCTTTTTTCCTCCAGTAAATTAAAAATGAAAGATACATGGTTTGTTTCGAGTTCGAAACAAACTCTATTTTACGAACTTATATCAGAGGTTCTCATACTGTGGTACGCGTACCCTTGGGGATACGCGAAGGACCATTTGGGGGTACGCGAAATCAAAGTTTTAAACAGCGGAAACAAGAAAACACGAGGATTGAAAAAGGTAGGGAATTTTGTTTCTCTAAGTGAATACTTGCTATTTAATAACTATACCGTTCGAATAGTTGATTATAACCAGTGGCGAATCTAGGATTCGGGTCGGGGGGGGGGATGAGGTCATAAAAACTTTGTATCGTCGTGATGAATGTCAAACCACAAGGCTAAAGTAAACCAAAACTCTTTAACTTTACAGACTTGACTCACCTGACAATAAAAATCATAAAGAACTTAACAATACTTACGATAATTTAATAAAAATCACAGTGAAATAACTAGCCAAAAACTGTCTTCGACAGCGTCAAAGCTACAAGTAGGAAAATTTTCGAGCCGGTCAAGCCAGAAAGTAATGTTGAAACGTTTTTATTATTTTTTAAAAAGAGGGAAATTAAAAAAAAAAAAAACAGTTGTAATGACGTTAAAAAAAAACAACAATTCTGGGTTGGGGGGGGGGGGGGGGGGGTCGCCCGATCCCCCCCCCCCCCGAAATTGAAATCACATGCATAGCCAAACATTACAAAGCCAAATAGAAACACATTTTACAAAAAAATTAATTACTTTTTTAAAATAACGAAACATTCAAATTGCTTGCTTGATTGATTTTGCTTTCTTAATATTATATCATTTTCTTCTTTTACATAATTGTAAAATTGGGCGCCAAAGCGGTTTCGCGCCAGGCGTTGTCTGTATTAGTTAGGGTTTCAATAGTCGCTGTGCCTTCGCGCGCTCGGTGTCTCTCACAGACTTTAGAGACAAAACGGGACGAACAGTAAATACGGGTGAGAGTCCCGTGTATACGGGACGTATGGCAACCCTAAAAATAACGTCATGGGTAAAAAAATTCTATGACAAAAGGGTTAAGGGGTGGTAAGTGCTTAAGGTTTGCTGAAATACATTATTTAACCCCTTAAGGTTCGCATTTTTTTGCTAATAAGATGACCCCTCCTGTTTCGGATAGGGGCTGTCGCTTTCATTCATCTAAGAAGGAATAGAATACTCGAGATGCATATGGATTCTACGTATTTTTTGTGTCAAATTATAAAGCTAATTAATGATTAAATTTTAATTAATAAGCCTAAAAATGCGATAATTCGATGCAAGTCAATATGACGGGTGCCAGATTTAAGGAGTTAAGCATTAACAATTCATTACGTACTTAATAACACAATTACAGTTGTAGCTAAATACATTTTGCAATTCAATATTTATTATGAGTGTCGGAAGGCTGACGAACAAATGACAGTTTCGTTTGATGGACAAGCTAACGTCTAAAGTCGCCAAATGGCCCTGTTTTCGGCTCTGTTCCTCACCTTAACTTGAAGTTTGAAAAAAATTTATATAGAATTAATGTCCTTTTTTACCAATAAGCAATATGATTTTATCTTTTTCATCAGAAACTCAAATAAATCTATTAATTGAAGCTGACGTCACAATCTGCAAAAAGACAGCATAATTTCGTGAGATACTTTCTATGGGAGTGTTTAAAAGGAAATAGCCTATGGCAGCGAGGGCTAACTACGTCCTGCTTAGAGACGTTCTATCCTGCCCTTCGTAGATTTGAAAATAATAGTAAATTAATTTAAAATAATAGTATAATCAGTGCATCCGGTATGAACCAGATTCTGAGGGACTTTTAGAAATGCAGTCACAGTTTTACTAGTATTAAAGAATTTATTAAATAATATTTTTTAGACCTTATTGAGTTTTATAATGAATTATATTGTCCCGAGAAGTTTTTTTTAAAATTTGATCTGCTCCTAAAAAAAAATTTGCACATCACTAGTCTATGCAATCTCTCCCTTGGTGAAAATTGATTATTTTATATATTATCATTTATGAATATTTTGGTAAATTCGAAAATTCTAGTGGATAGCATGTTATCTAAGAGAGTTCTGGCATTCGCATTAGGTACTTTGGGTTCCAGTATTCAAATGCAAATGTATTCAACTCATTGACCAATCAAACTGTATATGAGTTGTTTGAAGTCCCTATCAAATAAAATAATGTAAAGAAATGTGTGATAAGTCATTTTGAAACTAAGAAATAATTACCTTTGTGTCCAAAAGGTGAAAGTAATACTGGCTGACTATTTAACGACATAAATTGATATTAAATTGAATCAATATTTAAAAATAAATTTGATATAGGAAGAACAAAACAAATAAAAGTCGAACTGAAGATGTGAAATGAGATGTAATTTGAAATTTTTGACACAAAAATTCAAATTAAAAAGTATTCATGTTGTATAACAACAAAAAGAGCCTTCCATTAACATAAATAAGTAACTTAAGCGAAATCTGAAAACGTCAAGTATGTTCAGCCATATAAATCAAAGCATAATTATTTCAAAACGATTATTGAATGATATAGGCAATAATTGCTCTTGAATTGTGATTGAATAAATCCGAATAAGAATTTTTCAAATTTCATAGAAAAAGTTCAATTAACGGAATTAGATGTGAATTTTTTCTTTCTATTTTTTAAATATAGAGCTTAAGAACATGATAGTCAAATAAATGAAAACATGAGTTGAAAAGAATCGCTACTTTTATATTTCACATTTCTGTTTAAAGGAAAATGAAGAAAAATTATGTCAATATTTATTACATTAAAGATTAATTGATTAGGAGTAAATAATCACTATGAATTATCCTCTTTATCTATAGAATAACTAGCATTTCAATTTTAAACAAAAGAAGATTTCGGAAACTATGATCGATTCATTTAGGAATGGAGAAGGAGAGAGGAGACGCAGCGCAAATCCGCAGATCGTGCTGCCATCTACTGTTCATCTCTTCAACAATTTTCTGAGGCAGAAATTCGCATTTGGGAAGCAGGAACGCCAAGTTTAATACAACTGGTGAGTCAATTTCACTTTTTTAAGAACAACCAATTTTCAAAATGGAATGCTTTCATTGCTCTTAACTATAAATAATAGTCCGTACATAACAAAATAAAAGAAAAATATTTTTTATCCGTTATTTAAAATTGCAATGATAAATTGGAACAGTATAGAATTGAGAAATTCGTAATTCCACGACAGTGAATGAAACTTGTTCCGTAATAAAAATAAAATAAAATGTCTTTATAAATGAAAAAAGTGATTATGATAACATACTTTTATAAAAATTAATTAATAAAGTCTTTTTAAAAAATCTGAACACTTAAATGATGGACAGAGAAATGAATTTGGAGAATAATTCTTAAATAAATAAACATTTAATTTAAAATATACGTATGGTTTTATGATTAATAATTTTATTAAATTCGATGAAACAGTTGATTGAAGTATCTAAAACTGTGTACCTCTCAAAAGCATTATTTATTTCGAAGAATTGTTCATAATATTTCTCAGCATAATTTTACTTTTTAAAAAAACGAAATCAAATTTGAAATCATGTATTTTGTTCTGAACGGCATTGGTTAATTTTTTATATCGCACAAAATATGAATACAATAATTCAAAATGTAACTAACTTTTAAATACACACAGATGTTGCGTAATTTAAGAAAAATCCTCTCAAGCACCTACATATTAGTTTATATTTATACAAAAAAAAAAAAACGATCTTCACAGAAAACATGTGTAAAATGGGTTTGCACAAACGGCATTAGGCAATAAAATAAAAAGAACATAGAAATAATACAGAAAAGGAAAAATATTTGTATATCTTGACTGTAAAAACGCAAATTTGTACCATGATTTCTCACTTTCACTAAATGATTAAAAATGGACATATGTAATAAATATAGCTATTACAGTAGAGTCTCCCTACAGCAAATTTCTCCCTATAACGAAATTTTCAATCGGAATGTTAAATAACATTCAAAATATTCTCCATATAACGAAGTGGTTGTCTCCCTATAACGAATTTTTTCAGACCTTTATCTTTTCGATTTTTGTCATTTTTGAAGAAAGTTGCTAATTTCTTTTTCAAACAAATCACTCACATGTGCCTGTTTCTGGAACCACTCGCATTGTTCATTCCAGCGATAACACATAACAATAGAATGCTATGTGAAGGGTAATTGGTGAATTCTCTTCACTTTTGAGCATTTTATTTATATAATAAAAATTAGTATAATTTTAACAAATTTATAATAAATATTACTTCATTTTTAATTGAAAGTCATAATTAAATATTTTTGAACTTATCGCACATACTAAAAGGTTTGTAACATTTACTTAAATAACTGCAAAAATCTCTAATCTCCGTATAACGAAATTTTCTCTATAGCGAATTTTTGAACTGGAACCAAGCGATTTCGTTATAGGGAGACTCCACTGTATGTTTCATCTTATGTAAACATATGACTATAATGCTACAGAATGTGATATAAACAATAAAACGAAGTATAAAACAGACTGTCATAGTTTACCTGTCATCCTGCAAGACATTTATAATTCTCTGCTCTCTGTGGGCATCCCTAGTACGTCCAATCGGTTTCCTCGAATAAACAGGTGTCCCTCCTTCACTCAAGTAACCACTGGCTATGTCATCACCCCGGCATCCGATACCTGGTCTGAGGATCTCGCCATCGCTTAAATATCCTGAGGCGATGTCATACGAATCAATGTCCGTCGGATAGTCAGGATCAACAAGGCTGTTGCACCCAGACAGGACTCTCTTCATGCTTGCGCCATACATGCGAGCCGAATCCAAAGAATTCAGAAACTGCCTACTAGAATTCATTCGCCCTGTTTCACCATAGTCTGAATGGATTCGTAGAGAAGGTTGCATTCGAGGACCAACGACACGAGGCGAGGACAAAGGAGCCAGTCCTCGCACATACCCATAAGGCGAGGAGCGGACAATGGGCTGCATGGGCTTGATGTTGACCAGGACATCGCCCTCCTCCTCCCAGATTGTAGCATTCTCACCAGAAAGTCCACCACCTGCATCTCTGGAAGCAATCTTGTTGCAAGTTTCATAGATAGGATCCGACGTTTTGTAATTGGACGTGGATCTGGATTTGGGCGGCTTAACATCATCACCGTTGATGCCATTCACAGGCTTTTCAGATGTCTGGGAGTTGCTCTTACTGTCTTTGAGGTGGTGGTTAGAACTCATGATTGGAGACACCATGGCAATGCTGACTCCACTCTGATTGGTGCCACTTCTGCCTTCCGAGCGGGCACGATCAGATTTGGAAAAGTTCATGCTTCTCTTATCAGGCGACTGCTTTTGACCCGTGTCCAGCACTTGGGTGTCCGGTCCTGCTATGTGGACAGCCACGTATATGTCTTCCCTGGACAATTTCGTTCCAGCTTGAGGATCCTTCATGGGCTTTGGTGGAGAGTTCGTAGACAGGTTGCTGTCCGATCCAGAGTTCTGGGATCGTTTTTCTTCCTTGGTGACTTTGGTTTGACCTTTGACGGCAAGAGTTGGTTTGGGTATGCTGCTGTTTGGCGACGACACAACTTGGCCGTTGCAGTTATTTTCCATGTTTGAGGTGGGAGCTGCGGAGTTCAATGAAATGTTCTGATTGATGGCTGATGCATCAATGACGGTGACGTCGCTCACTACACTAAGGTTCGAGGCACTGGGTGATACGCTGGATGACTTGTCAATCAAATTTGTGACGATCTTGGACTGCTGAACTGGATTTTCGGGGCTTATCTGCGTGCACAGCTCCTCGGTGTCCTTCACTTCATCTGTCTGAGATCCGGGAGATGACTGAGAATTCGATTTGGATGGATGGAATTTTAAGCCACTGTCTTTGGAATCTGAGGTGCTCTTCTTTTCAGACCCTTGATTGTTCGTCAATAAGTTTTCCAAAGAATGCGCAGCTGTCTTTTCGTTCTTCTTCTCCTTCGCAAACTTTGATGTAGCCTTCAGCTGTTCGAGTTTACTTGAAATTGGATCCTTTTGGCCTGAAATAATTGAAAGAGAAACATGAAAATTTAATTGAGAATAAAGGATTTGCAATACAAATTCCAAGTTTTAGTTAAAATTTTTAGGGGCATGAGGGGTTTATACTATTAATATGTTACGGGACTGACAATCTTAAAACGACTTTCATAATATATTTAATATCAAAAGTAATATATAGCTGCTATGTATTATCATTTACCTAGTTTTATATCAAAAGGTAAATAATAATATCAGCAGGAGGGAGAAAACTGAGCATATTCACATTCCGATTTGTTATAGATGTAGTTGTATTTCCGACACTATTTCAATAAATAGAACGAGCATCGATTGTACGATTTACAGCTGGGTAAGATGTCTTTTTATAAGCTTTTATTCAACTTGACTGTCGTGTCCTCAAATCTTGAGATCGATTTCTTACCTAGTTCCAATCGAGCTACAGCTTTGAAATTTAGTACAGCGGTTGGTTTCCGGTGGCAATACAATATTATGCAAAAAAATTTGCAATCTATACCTATTTTAAACCTAAAAAAATTATATTAAATTTTAGCCCTATATTTCGGCGATAAAGTTTGGAAGGTGGTAACCTCACGTTATATAGGGTTGTAACAGAGAATACGCTATACTTCCGGCGCTGCACCGATGAATGACGTAATAGCTCGTGTTTCTACTCGTCTTAAGTTTACTTTCTATTAGAATTCGCCAACAACCAGATTTTTTTTTACTTCGTGTGCGCCAAACGTTTCGCACTCAAAGCAAAAAAAGAAAGTTGTGTAAAGATCGATTCTCTTTTTTTCTATTACATTGTTGATAATAATTCTAAGCTATCACGTAATATATTACAGATTTATATTTCAGAAACTTAATGTCATTAAATCATTTTAAAAATGTAACTGTACATATGTATATAATAATTTTAATATGCGTTTTATATTGGAGAATTCATAATTAAATTTGGTTTACTATGCCGAATATGTCGTGTGTATTCGTGTCAGCCGTTACTAAAAAGTAGAAAATAGACTAATAATAATAAAAAATTAAGATATAAGCTTTTTTTTTTTCAAAATGCACTTTAAATGAGAAAATACGTTTACACATTATAATTTCGTCAAAATGAATTCAAAAGTAAAAAATAGCTTTTCTGATTACAATAAAATGCATGGTTCGAATAAAAGCGTAGACGTCTTTACCTTCTAGGAATATTCCATTTGTTTAAGGAAATATACACAAAATATAAGGAGCTATATAAGGCGCCCACGCTTTTATTCGAACCATGCATTTTATTGTAATGAGAAAAATTATTTTTCACTTTTGAGTTCATTTCGACGAAATTATAATGTGTAAACGTATTTTCTCATTTAAAGTGCATTTTGAATAAAAGCTTATACCTTATAATTTTCTATTATTTATTTTATTCCTTTATGCCAGGCAGGCGCTATATGAAATTCCTTACACTTAATATTTAAACATGTGAGTAACCATAATACATTTGACAATTTTTAATTATTAATCTAAACTAGCTAAGTTAAATGTGAAAAGGGAATCTCTGGACCTTTACTGGCGCGTTTGAAATGTTTTAGAAATGTATATTAAGCTTCGAAATAACAATCATTATACAAGAAAACAAGTAATATATAAAAAAAATTTAAGTCAATTCCTACTTAGGTGATTCGAGATATATTGAAAAATGTACTGCGCATGCGCAAAGATATGGCTAAAATATGGGGGTGCTTCGATGATCCCATGGGCCATCCATATACCCAAGAACCAAGTCTGTAATGTTAATATTTTTCGAGATATAATGAAAAATGTACTGCGCATGCGCAAAGATATGGCTAAACTATGGGGGTGCTTCGATGATCCCATAGGCCATCCATATACCCAAGAACCCAGTCCGTAATGTTAACAGTTATCGAGATATAATGAAAAACGTACTGCGCATGCGTCATGCAAAATATGAAATGACAGACAGACAAGAAAGCGAATTAATATTACATTGTCATCTAGTTGTGAGCTATGTTTAAAGTTTCAAGTCTCCAGCTCATCGGGAAGTTAGTTTAAAATCGATTGCAAAATTTGAACAAGATGTATATAGGGAGAGCGTGAACTAATAGTAGGAATTGAAAAAAGGTTCACATCGAATGCGCATCATTCGCCGGTCCATGACTCCCTCTGGCCGAACATTATCCACGACTTTAACTAGACTAAATGGTAGTGTTTTTTCTTCTAGATAGGACCACTCCCATTTCTTTCTTTACTACAGAATTCCTTATTTCAAAGGTTGTAAAACGTTGTACCTTATCCTTAAAAGGTAGTGAGTAAATTTCCCTATAAACTGATTAACGAATTAAAACAATCACCGTCATTTGTCCTCGATTTGGAGACTCCTTGTTTGATGACGCCGATCTTCTTGGTTTGGCTCTTGGGCAGGGAGCTTCCGATCTGGGGTGGTTTGGCGGAAGACGGGGATGTGGGGGAGGGGGACGAGAGCTCCTTCGAAGAGTCCGCGTTCGAGGTCCCGTTCTTGGACTCGCTGCAGATGCTGTTGGAGGAATCGCTCCTTTCGCTCCGAGCGGAACTGAAACCACTGCTGCTACTGGTGCGCTTGTTGTTGGTGCCGCTCCCTGAGAGAATACATGATAGTTACGAATAATACATATATGAGATAACACATAGTGAGGCAATGCATAAAAATAACTGATAGATAATGATTATTTTTGATAACGCAGGGAAAATCATCCAATGAGTTTTTATTGCTATTTTTTAGTGAAAATTACTAGAACTATTTCATCAACTGCTGTATTATAGGATCCAATTAAACATACTTTCCAATCAAGTAATAAGTCGCGTAAAATTGCTAAAACTGTTTCATCAACTGTTATAATATAAGATTCAATTAAATTCAGACTTTCCAATCACATACGTACCTTACTAAATTTTCATTGTAGCAAAATTTTAAAAGGTTGCAGATTACGATTTTTAAAAGTATGAGTCACGATCCCACATAGGACCACAAAAACGTCAGCAGTACTTTTTTTT
>BGPR01020866.1:0-27296 GCA_013235015.1 Araneus ventricosus | reverse complement strand
AAAATAAGTAGAAAATACAGGATTGTTATAATTAAAGTTCGCCTATTATTGAGAAAGCCTTCGAGCCGTTTCTAGGGCTCCAAACAAACCTAAATTTCACTAGTATGTAATAGAAGTGATGCGCTTCTTGAAAACCGGAAAAAAGAGAAAAAATTTAAATTTTCGTCAAAAGGTGGCGCTGCGCCAATTCGTGAGGGGATTTTTGCAGATTTTTTTATTACTGAAGCTAAATTGAATGGTTCATTTGAGTTTTTTTTAGTTTAACCTAAAACGATAAAGTCTCTACAAACACTGGGGTGAGTGGATTATCCTGGGTTACGGAAGGGAGTTAAATATGCTGCCTAAATTCAGTTCTAAACGTTAAGTCTGTTTTGGCTCAAAATACCGTTTTCGTGCAAGACAGTGCGCTATCTCACACTACTTTTTCTTGTTTTCCCCAAACACATCAGTTGTACTACATTCTAGTGAAATTTTATTTCGTTTGAAACCATAGAACCGGCTCAAGAGCCTTCTGAGCAGACGAACTTTAATTATAAAAACCTTGTATATTAGGTTCGTGGTAAGAACAGTTTTATAAAGTCATATGAATACAATGATAAATTAAAAATCTATTATTGTTACTGCCAACTGGATAAAGCATTCCTTTATGCGTGTCAAGTCTCTAAAAGAACGAAGACATCGCGAGTCAGCTGTATTGAAGTTCATTAGATAAATGGTCATTTTCTCTATCACAACGTTGACATGTGTACTGAACAGACTTTGAATAACATTGAAAAAACAAGACAAACGAATAGAAAAAAAAAATTCCGAGGCCCAGCAACTCCAGTCAACCGTTGACAGCAAAGATAACGCATTATCGACAGCAGGGTGATACGAGCTAACACCACAACATGATACCAGAGGGAAAAGTTTATGAATGGAACGTAAAAGTGGAAACTTGACTTTCATTGTTTCGGTTCAGTTTCTGTCATCGCGTCAAGAAGTGATATGCAAAACATGTGCTGGTGATTTTATTGATAACGCGCGATGTTGATATTTTGCGATGATGTACATAGCTTATCTATTAGCTTATTTCTTCGTTGATGTTGACAGATCAGCTTTCAGGGGAAAAAAATCCCAGACATTTTGAAGGCGACTAGACAACAAAACGGAGAAGGTGTTTGTGCTGGGTGACTTTTATGGATAATTACGTTGGTTATGGGGTTATGAAGTTTGTTGCGACTTCACCAGTAAAGCAACAAAGGTCGGTTTGTTGACCCCTGTGAGGGTCCTGACCGGATGTGAGGGCGGAGGACCTCTCTTAAATCTTTAACCTTTTTTGTGCAATTGGCTTTCGTTTCTGGAACCAGAAAGTCAGTTCCCACTATAGCATCCCAAAATAAGCTACCTCTGCTTTGTCGGGGCACAGATGGAATATTTTTAATTAAAGATCTCAAATAGCCTCAGGACCGGATTAACCCTGTAGGGGCCTATATGCAATGTAAGTTTCGGGGGCCCCCACCCCAACTTTCAAAACTAGATATTTTTTATTAATTTTAATTTAATACAATTAATTATTAAAATTAATAAATTAATAAATAAAATCATAAAATTGAATTAATATTATATTAATAATTATAATTATATTAATATTAAATTAAGAATTATAATTATAAAAGTAAATTAATAATTATAATTATAATATTAAATTAATATTAAAATAATATTAAATTAAAAATTATAATTATAAAAGTAAATTAATATTAAATTAATATTAAAATAATATTAAATTAAAAATTATAATTATAAAAGTAAATTAATAATTATAATTATAAAATTAAATTAATATTAAAATAATATTAAAATAATATTAAATTAATAAATAAAATTAATTATTAAAATTAATAAATAATTCATTTAATAAAAGCAGCTTCTCAGTAACAAATACTATGACAATCTACAATGAAAAAAAAAACCCTTTTTTTGCGCGTCGTCCTCAAAAAAATTGGTTTTAGTATCTCGAGTATAAAATATTAAAATTTAAAAGTAATTTTAAATAAAGTACTTCAAAAATTACAAAACTTTTTTTAACTCAATCTCTAATACAAAATTTATCAGGACTGCTGACTTGTGACACATTGATCTGCTAACGGATTTGAAAACATGAAAATCCTAAGAATAACGCTCTGAAATGTAGACGATACTTCATTTTAATTTGAATAAGTTCGAGTACACAGCTCTTATAAGGCAAATAAAAGCTCTGAAAATATTTTTTAAGTGATAATAATCTCGCGTCTCCCCCGAAAGTTTCGGGGCCCATAGGCAGTTGACATTGCCTATTTAGTAATCCGGCCCTGAGTAACCTTGTCTTGTAGAGACAGGCGCACATTATAGTGAGATAAGGGTGGGAGCTCATGTGCACTCTCTTGAAGAGAGAGGCACATTATTAATGAGGAACGTAATTATGAGTGTTTGATGTCATAGTTTAACGCAACGTAAATCTGATGAGTGTTAGTGCATAATATTTTCTGGGTGAAGCATTGTATCTCCAACTCAACAAGAAAATAAACGTGTTAAATCTCTCAGATAGTGCGTTGTCATCATTGAAGATAATTAATCTCGTTTTTACATTTTTTTAAAGTTTAAATATAGAATAACATTTTCTCTTGATAGCTTGTGCAGTTTGCACAAAGTTGGTTACCAGATTGTGACTATTGGCATGATAATTTGAAAACATATGGCTCGATGTAAAATATCTGATTTAATGATAATCATCAAAATGAAGCTTTGCTTTCTAAGCTATCCATCGATCTCTCCACATAAAAAAAGCTGTGGCGTAGAGACGAGAAGGTAATAGTATATACGCCCTTGATGTTATACTTGGGTGACAAAAATGTATTGCATTTACATCGCTTTTAATACAAAATAATAGTATATTTATAGCACTTGCAATACAAAATAGTAGTGCGTTTACATCACTTTTAATTCTTGACTAGTGTATCCCGAGCTCAGTTCGTGCAACAAATTATTTTTATAATTATATTTTAGGTTCAAAATTAAAATAAAATCAGTATTATAAATTTTTAGGCGCCTTTGAATCAATGGCGCCCTGTGCTACAGCCCAATTTGCCCGATGGAAAAGATGACCCTGATAATAACAGCAAGCCGATGGGAGAACAAAGGAATTTTTTGACTAAATTAAGTAAATTCTGAGTGTAAATTTACAAAATAATCTTATTTTGGGTTTTCCAAATATGTCGTATTGCTCTGGCGCAAAAAGATAGAATTCGCCATTTGCAGAGATGAATCAGTACGAGGAGGCGGGGCTAACAAAAAGAAAGGAAAAGTATGAGGGCCACGCCACTTACGAGATAACATTTTTTCATACTCGTCCGTCCTCGATGTAGAGAAAAAAGTGTTTATGATATTTTCCGGAGATAGATATAGATTGTGGGCTTTTAGTGATCACTTAAATGCGTTTTTTAGTTCGGGCAGTGGTCAATTCAAGAATTAAAAAAGAAAAGGTGACATTTTTTTTCTGGCCTCTACCATTTATTACGTATCGTTAAAACCATCAAGGGCCCTTTTTTTGGCATTGCGTCAACTGGATTTTTTTTCCCATTCTTCTGCTGTAATTTGGAAGCTAAAATAGAAAGTAAAACAGACTATATATATATGGGTTTTTTTTCTTCCTTATTTATACAATTATCATTCGATTTGTAATTCCGTGTTTCTTTATTTAGTCCAGAGGTATATCACTGAAGATAATTGTTGATGATTCTGTGATCCATAACCAAAAGGATATTTTATTAAATTCATCATAATGTGATCAAAGGTTGATCGAGAAGACGAGAAAATTATAAAAAGTTCGATAAAAACAAGTAATTACTGAACTCAAAATAAGAAACTCAGCTAACATGGAAAATAAATGGAAGGTGGTGGTTCTAACCTCCAGATTTGGATTTCCTAAAGGGCAAACCAATGTTACGCCCTGGGGGGCACTGTATCAGAGGGTACATATATTCAGAATAAATAATAGCCAAATATTTACAAAATTTTAGAATTATTTTCAAAGGGCGGGTTTCAAAACTGGTGTTTTTTAAATTTACATCGATATACATTAGATAAATTTGGCGATATATTTACGTTGCCTACAAACGCACACATCCCTACAATTTGCGGTGTTTTGGCCAAAAGCATTTGTTATCTGTCTCAGGTTTGACCTCATTCCAATTAATTAATTCTTAAATTCAAGATTCGACTTGACAATAGTTATTCCAAGTGACTCATTAAGTTCATTCATTCAATTGCCAAATTATAAGCTGGACTAAGATTCTTACCACAAAATAGCACATGCACAACTTGTGACTTGCTCATGCAGTATCATTTATTGTGGTCTGAGGTAAACTTAACTCAAAAACAAATTTCATTCAAATTCTATAATATCAAATGAAAATCGTAAATCTTTTAGCATTTTACATCAATTTAGTTGCTGCTTTTCATATGTATTACATACTAAACACTGAAAATTTTAAATCATTTTTTACTTTCTCGTATACGAAGTATACAAAGAGAAAGTATTGTAATCGTCAAAAAATTCGAACTCGAGATTTTGACGAATCTCCACGTTTTAGACCTCCCTGAGTCCGAAAAACACAATTTTGGAATTATGTCTGTCTGTGTGTGTGTCTGTGTGTGTGTCTGTATGTGTGTCTGTGTGTGTGTCTGTATGTGTGTCTGTGTGTGTGTCTGTGAACACGATAACTCGAAAACTATTAGAGCTAAGGGGATGAAATTTGGTATGTGGTCTTTAAACATAATTTGTAGGTTTCTATCAAATTTTGGATAAAATCCGTCAACGGGAAGTCTGTCTGTCTGTATGTTCGAGGTCATGCGAACGCTATAACTCAAAAACTTGAAAAGCCAGATGGATAAAATTTAATACACAGTTTTATCGTCATGAATGTAGGTCCGTATAAAATTTTGGGCCAAATCCGTCAAAGGGTTGACTGTCTGTCGGTCTGTATAATCGCATTTCAACTCCCTGCGCATGCCTACTAGTGGCAATGCCTGTGCAAGGAAGGGACGCTCCGAAACTTGGCAGTTTGCCAAAAACCAATTATGGAGTGATTTTGTAAGGAAGCAAACATTTAGGGAGTCTCGCCAGGTCCTGTTGCGCAAAAGAATGAGCAGAGGATTTGAATTTGTTTTGATCCTTCAAACCACGCGTGGTTCCAACTTTGGTTTACTTGCGACGGAAGTTTATTTGACGTCTTTTATTATTCTAGTTTTCTTTACATGTGTTGGGAGTATACGAGAAAGTTTAGAGGAGACCACTCCCGCTGGTTTTTCTTTGGAGGGAGGAGCACAGAATCATGTGCTTTTTAGCCTAAGGAGTAAAAATATGTAAATACGGGTCTGCTGCTCCCACTTGGTCAAGCATACCATGATAAAGGTAAAGCGTGGCATCTATTGTTGGCCAAAATGCCCCATGGCACTTAGATAATAACGGACGCAGAAGTCTGACTTAACTCCTACATATGGGAGTATGTTGCAGTCAAAGATAGTGTTTCGCTTGGAAGCAACCTGACAGCAATGAGCAATTCGTTACTAAAGCGCACACCGGTCAGCCAGTTTCCGAATGATGTTGGTTAAGAGCACAGCCAGAGAAAAATAATTCAATACGCATTATCGCAATGAAAATGTTTAATGGGGTGAAGTCACAGTCACATGACAAAATTAACTGCAGATGTCATCTGACATCTAACTGTTGAGCTATGTCGTCACTTCCTTTTTTTCCCCTACAAGGCGCAAAATGGATAGGTAAGTTAAATTAGCTCGGTGCATTTGACATGTATGTATTGATTTAACTTTTTAACTTCTTTAAATTAAATCCTCTTAAATGCCACCTAATTTATAAGTATAAGCGAAGTACTTCTACTTCAATCTTAGAAAATCACACTTTTACTTTAACTTCCAGATTCACGAGATTCTTCGGGAAATCCCCCTTTTCCAAGTGTTTAAGCTATCTGCACTAACACTATTTTTGTACAATGTAACCAGTGGTGTAGTAGCAAAATAAGCAGTGCCGGAAAGCTATAAAAGCAGTACCGGAACGCTCTAACCTGGGTGACAAAAATCGCGCTGTTCTAAGTACATATCACAATTTTGGGTTGTTTATTTCTCGTAAAAAAAAGCAGTGCTTGAACGGTGTTCCGGTGCTTGTCGGCTCCACTACACCCCTGAATGAATCTCCTTCCTGCTTAGACGCGCTGCTTTGCGCGTAAACCCCTCACCCCTGACCATAGATTTGGATATTATAATAACTGTTATCTATGTAATATAACCTACTACTATTTTTAAAATGGATAAATAGAAATTGGAATAAAGTATTGACTGGATCAAGCACTGCCTTCTTATTCAAGATGCGTGTTTGCTCCCCACCTAAAGAATGATGTTACATGTATTATGTGAGCCTGACTTGACTCAATTTGAAACAAAATGAGGCCTAAATCGGTATCATCAGCCAGCTATCGAAAAGCTTCTCTGCAACAATAATATAACTAAGAATCTAACTGCTTATTAAAACAGTTATTAATTTTTTTTAAGTATGCTTGCTCCAAACTGTTCAAAATTGATTTAATTTTAACCAACAGAAAATGTTTGGGAACAAAAATTTGATGTAGACAATCGTCCATATGGTTTTTTTTTTTAAAAATTATCCATTTTCGACGAGCACTGCAAGGTCTTTCAACATTTTATTATCACGGCAACATCATTATAAAGCGATGGAAGTGGGTGATTTTTAAAAGTTGGCTTTCACTTTTTGTAAACCATTTTCAACCAGTTTACTTGACTATAATTAGTCTATGATAAAATCCTATATTTTTTTAATACAAAGAAGCTCATACGAAAATACAAGACTCTCTATCTATTACATTCTCAAAATCAGAATTTTTTTGTCAAATTAATCAGATTTTTGACATTGTTTATTGCTTTTTTTGTAACGTAAATATTTAATAAAAAACACCAAGTTTAACTCCAGGTTTATTGAAATGTCAGGATTTGTTTCATTGGTGCAGGTATAACAAAATTAAAATTATTGAGCGAATACAAAACAACTTCTTGAGATATTTACTTTACAAGAAAAATGGATTTTACTTGCAGGATGCATCTGCTTCACTCCTACGTAATATTTTTAATATGCCCAGTTTATGCTCCAGACGAGATGTTTCTTGCGTTCTTTTCTTTTACAAAGTTACTAATGGTTCAATTTTTTGTAATAATATAATGAGCTCTATAGATTTCGCTGTGCCAGCTATATTTTTAAGGAACCAAAGATCCTTTCCAAATGTATATTCAAAATTTAATTATATTAACAGGTTCTCGTTATATAGGTTTTATAAAGTTTTTAACAAGTTCTCTGATGAACTTGAGATTTTTAATATGTCTCTTGGTGCTTTTAAATCGCGAAATGTTTGCATCTTTTAAATACATGATGTGTTTTATTTTGCCTTTTTACAACATTTTAGATTTTTATGTGTTTTGATTTTCCGTGCTCTTATATAATCGACCTTTTTTTTAAATGTCTTTTATAGGTTTTAATTTTTGTAGTCTCATTGTGTAGTCTCCTGTCGGATTTAATTTTTTAAAAAGACTTTTAGTATCATAGTGTGTTTTAGTGCTTTTGTGATTATGTGTTTTCGTTTTTAATTATTTATACGTTTACAAAAGTTTTATGATTTTGTGTATTTTCTGTGTTCAACTTTTTGTTTTCTAGTGCATTTTTTTTTTGTTCACTCTTGGTGGCTTTTGTTCTTTGTGTGTTTGTTGTGTGTTTATAGCACTCTATAAATGGAGTTTTCTCTGTAGTGTGCTTTTCTTTAAATAAGTAAATAATTTGACAGAAAGATTTTTAAAATATAACTTTTTTTTTGAAATGCAGACCATTTTTCACATATTAAATTATCAAAATGATTTCTCAATTCTATTTGCAATTCTCAAAAATGAAATCTAAACTTTTGTGCTTCTAAGCATACAACCCAAACAGAAGCAAAACACGTTCTGCAACGTAACATGACGGATTCATTCTCATTCGTTGGTGCAGGTATAATTGACTGAAAGATTTTTGTAATATAACTTTTCTTTCTGAAAATGCATAAGATTTTTCACACATTATATTCTCAAAATGATTTCTTAATTCTATTTGCATTTGTGAAAATTCAAATCTAAAGTTTTGTGATCCTATCCATACAACCCAAACAGAAACAGAATAAGTTCTGCAACGTAGCATGACGGATTCACTCTCAAAACGCGTATTTATCGGATCTTTATTTTCCTTTTTCCTCCTGTGAACCATTTTGCTGCAGAATCTTTAAGACAATCTCCAGTAAATGAGTACTTACGGATATAGCACCTTTTCTAATAACCAGTTGCGACGCTGTAATGAAAAGGTACCAACAAACAAGGAAGGGGAAAGAGTCTCCTGTCGGATAATACTTTTCAAAATAAAAAAAAAGCAAAAATAAAGAAGGGGGAAAAAGTTTTTTCGAGGAATCGTCTGCAATCGGAGAAAAACAAAAAACATGAAATAAGGGAGTTTTGAGCGGAAAAAAATATTTAAAAAAAGAACCAGTTCGGAAAGGAAGTGTGAGAGGAATCCATGCATGACTGCTGGAAATACCAGTGCCGCCCCCTTCTGGTGTTTTTCTTAGTGTTTTGTACTCGAAAATTACTAAGTACGAGCACGTTTCAACTCTGTATTGATGATTGTGAAGGTTCTCTTTTTAACGTTACCGTTCAAAGAGAAAGGTCAGTATAAATGTACACAGCAAACCGCGGCGTTTGTAAATGGATGTTAATTACAGCTACAGCACTTTGAACCTTATCTTACAATGAAAACTGTAAGATATTTGTAAATAAATCACGAGGATTAAATCATTAATCATTAAATAAATCACGAGGATTAAATCATTAACCATTAACTAAATCACGAGGATTAAATCATTAACCATTAAATAAATCACGGGGATTAAATCATTAACCATTAAATAAATCAGGAGGATTAAATCATTAACCATTAAATAAATCACGAGGATTAAATCATTAACCATTAAATAAATCACGAGAATTAAATCATAAACCATTAAATAAATTAGGAGGATTAAATCATTAATCATTAAATAAATCACGAGGAGTAAATCATTAATCATTAAATAAATCACGAGGATTAAATCATTAACCATTAAATAAATCAGGAGGATTAAATCATTAACCATTAAATAAATCAGGAGGATTAAATCACTAACTATTAAATAAATCACGAGGATTAAATCATTAACCAGGAGAATGTTACCCTCTAGACTTTCTTGTATACTTACACAAGATGGCATATTTCACGTTTAGCTTCGTAATTAGTATAGTTAAGAAAATCGAGTATGCATTTTTGAACCTCTTTACAATTGACCGATTGGACCAAAACTTTGATACATGCCTACAATTTTGAAGTCAAGACAATAAACCAAATTTTCTTGTCAAATTATTAGTAACTGTTATTGACAAAATTACCCATTGTTATGCAATCATATTTGAGAAGGATCACAGCGACTCTAGTATTGAATCTTGAAAGATATTGTTTAGCAACGGATTCGGAAAACTTTTGCGCATGCGTCGGGCGGGGTTATTTTCATCACAATAGGGGGAAAGTGAAGAATGGAAGGGTGATGTTTCATTTTATTGAGCGTGATCTAACAAAGAACTCCGGAAATGTGCTCATGTGACTCATTGCCCTGTCCTCTTTCTCATACCCCTTTCCGGTGTAAAATCGTCCAAAAGTGGTAGTCTCAGAATCCGTTGCTGAACAGTAGAGAGATTTTTTTTTTTTAAACTACCGTAAATGTGCATTCGTCGGCTTTTATATCTTATATTTACACGATACAGCGCGTTTTGCGTCTAGCTTCGTGGTATAGTGAAGAGAGTATAGTCAAGAACGTATATCGAACCTCTTCCACTTAACCAACCGGGTCCAAACTTTGACAATTACGACTTCAAGATCACATACCAATTTTCATTTATCTTGATAGCAGTGTTTGACTTACACACTGCACAAACAGACAAACAAACCGACTATCTACCCTTTGACGGATTTAATCCAAAATTTGATATTAAGATTCATGATTCTACTATTGAAACCATATGCTAAATTTAATATGTCTATCTCGTTCTCATTACGTTTCAACTTCTTTCAGATTTTTTAAAAGCATGAAATTGGCTGATTTAAAAGGTTCAAGACTAATTATGCCGAATTAACTTCCCTTGACCTAAACTTGCATTTTTAAGTGAATATGAGCTGGGACTGTGCACTCTAGACCACCCCTTTCATCAATTTGAGACCTTCCATGGCCAAGAGAAGCAATTTGCGGCTTGAAGTACATTGATAGCAACTGGGTAGTTAGTGAACATGTACCTCCCGCCGAGCTGAAATGTCAGAGAAGTAATTAGCGACACTTTTGCTCAGCATTTTTCCCCGATGTCGGAGGAAATCGGAACAGAACTGGAGGTGTATGTGCACTACCCAACTGCTATCAATGCACTTCACGTAGCAAATAGTTTCTCTGACATTTTGCCTCACCAGTGACTTGCCCGACACAAATCGGACGTTTGCCTCAATAGGTGCGGCAGAAACAATAATAACATTGCTTGTTTCAGAGCTTCAAGCAAACATGTTCAAAATATCCAAAATATGCATCGAATCACGAGAAATACCGAGTGCCATAATAATGAGTTTGTTTAAATCCCTATGGAAATTTCGAATGCAGAATTATGCCACAGGAAATAAATTCCGGTGTTACAAGCATTTTCACTTTCTGCATTTTTCATCTTAGCAATCCTTACTTCAACTAGAGAAAAACGAAATGCTAAAATTTTTGAAACAATTTTTATTGGCACCGAAAGAAATAAAAACGAACAAAAATAAATTAATTTCTTGCCATTAAGGAATTTAATATATCTTTAATTATTATTCAAAATTCCCTTTTACATTCTTCAGAAAGAAAAAGAAATTAATCGAGAAACCCGTCATTACTCTCTACCGAATTATAATGCTTTTTTAATTGTCATTGCATTGGACCATTCCCAGCAAAATGCATATATAAACTGCATGACGTGTTGAAAACACAGCATATTCTGTCTTCAGTATGAAAAGGTCTTTTTGAAGGTAGATTCAAAGCGGGAGTTACGGCAAAAGACGATGGTAGGAGGAAATATACCGAAACAAGAGCTTATTGTGGGAAGTATGATCCGCAAGGAAACGCTCGCCGAAGCACTCTAGGGTTGCTTCGGCATCACAGCGAACGCCAAACGGTTTCTTGCCGCAGCCAACTTTTTACTTTCTCGTATACGAAGTATACAAAGAGAAAGTATTGTAATCGACAAAAAATTCGAACTCGAGATTTTGACGAATCTCCACGTTTTAGACCTCCCCGAGTCCGAAAAACACAATTTTGGAATTATGTGTGTCTGTGAACACGGTAACTCGAAACTATTAGAGATACGGGGATGAAATTTGGTATGTGGTCTTTACACATAATTTGTAGGTTTCTATCAAATTTTGGACAAAATCCGTCAACGGGAAGTCTGCCTGTCTGTATGTCCGTGTTAATGTGAACACTATAACTCAAAAACTTGAATAGCTAGATGGATAAAATTTGGTACAGAGTTTTATCATCATGAATGTAGGTCCTTATCAAAGTTTGGACGAAATCCGTCAAAGGGTTGACTGTCTGTCGGTCTGTATAATCGCATATTTGTATAAATTATATCTCATAAGCTCTTTGGCTTCGATAAATAAAAATTGGTGTGACGGTTGCTAATATTAATTATAGATCTGTGCCCAAATTTCGTTTCAATCGCTTAAAAAAGTGCGTTCAAATTGCATAATTAATTTTTCAAACTCGATTCTCCATGCGCATACGTACTGGTAGCAATATCTGTGCATGATATTCAGCGGCTTCATGACGAAAGACTTATACTTAATGACTCCTGCTTGGCGTTTTTTTCTTCCCTTTTGGCTCCTTTTTCTCCCTTTTGGCGAATTCTGATCCTGCTCGAATTATTTTATTTCCGTTTGTTTTGTTGTTTTTACGTGTCCTGGGGAAACTTGTTGCGTTCTGGGAATACAGCAGATTCGAAATTTTTATCCGAGCGAGGGTGCGGGGAACTGACGTGCTATACGAGAGTTTATGAGAAATGAGTATACGAGAAAGTTTAGGGGAGGCCACTCCCGCTGGTTTTCCAAGTTTTGCGAAAAGAGAACTTGTTAGCTCAGTAATGGGATGCGTGTCATGGATCCATCTGCAAAGTCGGAGATTCTCAGTGGCGTAGGGAGGTGGGAGTAAAGCAGTGGCGTTGCAATGGAGGAAGGAGAACAAAGAAGGTACAGATGCACCCAGTGGAACGTAGACAAAATATTAATGCGTTTATGTTTCTTTTTAAAGCCTAATATATGAGGATGCGAAAACAACGAAATCAAACACCAGATTCGCTACGCCACTACAGACGAAACATCAAGTTTCTCAGGAAGCCATTTACCTTCGCTACGCCACTGAAAGCGAGTTCCTGTCGTACCAACAGTAATGTTGTCCAATGATGCGAAAAAGTTCCTGCTCTGAACAGATGCATTTCTGAACGGAGACGACACACTGAACACTTCTAAGCCGTTCTCCATTCAGCGTGTTATCGTATACAGGGTGTCCCAAAAAAGTGGGATATGCATTTATTTCTTTAAATATTGCACCTAGGCATATACTTCCAATTACAAAATTTCCTCAAATAAGTTAAGAATTTGTATGAAGACACTCTGATTTATGTGGAGGTTGTTAATAAAAAGTTTAAAAAAAATTAACTTGTATACGGTCCCCATAGAGCAAAAGTGTCAATAAGTAAAATGTTCCTCTCACACTCATCTATGCATAAACTAAGTTTCACGATTCTATCTGCAAAATTGACAGAGATATTTATACTTCTAAATTTAACGGGGTTTCCTCAAAAATTTAAATGGAGATGTTTATGGCAGAAATGCAAATTTATTCAACACAGAAAAACTGCGAAATATAATTATTTGTTTAGTAGGACATCATCCATCGTCAGCAGTTGAAAAAAATTTGCTAATCACGCATACTCAGTTTCATTGGTCGATAGTAACAACTATCGACTTTATAAAGAAGAGAAGGAGTTTTTTTTTTTCTTTTTTGTTTAGGTTAGCCGGTTTTTTTCGGTTATTTATTTATTTATTTTTTTGTCCCGGTTATAACCGCTTATTTTTTTAAAATCCAATAACCGGGTAAAAAACAGGATCGAAAGATTGGCTCAATTTTAGATACGATTGGATTAAAATTTACCTAATTATGAAGCTTCGAATTTCATCGTCTTAGGTCAATCAATGGCAACCGCTTCCTCGAAGTATCTGTTGGTTGGCGGATTACTGAAAGAGTCTTTATGAACATATAAATATTGGCCAATGGATTGATTTCCTGTAAAAACAACATTAATAAAAAATTTTGTCTACGAACGGCGTTTGTTTTTTTTATATAAAAAAACAAAAAAACCGGTTTTTTTTTTTTTTTTTTCAAAAACCGATTATTTTGTGCGGTTATAACCGCCAGATTAAACCGGAGGTAAAAAATCCCGAATAACCGAAAACTATCGGGACTGCAGCCCTAACCAGATTTCAGTTATCTACATCGTTCTTTTTTGAGTTATCGCGTTTACATGCATACGAATAGACAGACCTATAGATGGTCAACCCGTTGACGGATTGGGTCCAAAATCTGCTATATGTCTGCAATTCTGATCATAAAAATTGTGTACCAAGTTTTTTATTTTTAACCAATTTTAATGATAAAAGTTCTCGACTTTTTAGTACACTAATTAAAGCGTGTTTTTAAAAACTTTTATATATATATTTTTTAAATAGCTGTCTGTGTGCATTAACTGGTACAGTTGCTGTAATGACATCAGGAACAGGGGCATGACGTGGTGTTCTGTCTGTGTGCGTCAAACAATTTGAAAAAGAACATCTTAATTGAATCGCTGATTGCAGAAACCACAAGTCATTTTTTTTTTCTTTCAAAATTGGGTTTTTGCAGTTTTCACATTCTAAATATTTCGTCGCTTAACAAGCAACACCACCTAACTCAATTTTTTGAAATTTCAAGTAGGAAGAAAATGCTCAATTTTTCGCAACCCATAACGAATATTCTGAATGTTTTTTCACATCTGCTTGGAATAAATGAGGCCTTAGGTTCATATGAGATGTTTAAAAATTCAGAAATACGCGTTATGGGTTGCGAAAAATTGAGTATTTACTTCCTCTTTGAAATTTCAAAAAATTAAGTTAGGTGGTGTTGCTTGTTAAGCGACGGTTTACAGAATGAGTGAAGAAACAACGTGAATCTGGTTGTCAGAAACTCTAATGGCCAGTGTGCAAGAACATGAATAAGTGAAAATTTTAATGATTAATTTTTTAAAATAAGTTTTTTAAGTCCCCAGCATTTTGATATTATTTACTGATGTAGTTTTCTGCAACCAGCGATTCAATTATAGAAGTCAGTAAAGAACTTGGGGCCTTTAAGTTTTCTTAAAGCTCATTGAATTGATATTTTCTTTCGATAACTTTAAAGAGTTTCATATCTTTTTCCTTCACACGATAGCAGTTCAAATCCAATTTTCAGTTCATTCAGTTATTCAAATCAAACAGAGGTGAACTCAAAGAAAAAACTAATTTTTCACGTACTGTTGAGAGACTCAAGTAACAAAAAGGAAACGATTCTGGCAGTGCGCGTAAGACATAAGCTGCTTACATCCCGATATGAAAATACGGACAGGTTATTATTAATTTCAAATTAAATATTTGACATCCTTTAAAAAGTGATCGATTGAAATTGACTGAAGGCATCAGATTAAAAATATATATATTTTTCAAGCGATATCCGGCACTTAAATACTGTATTCATGAAAAAGCATAGCAGAGCATCGTTAATCACACGTTTTGTAAACACTGAGGTCAACAACAGAAATTTCATGGAGATACTTCGATGTACTCAGCGGCACTGCCTAAAGATGATTTATGATAAGAGCTTCTATTCCTCGCATTATCATCTGATTATGCTACTCCTAATAAAGACTATTTTTAAAATTTCAGGTGAAGTGCAAATATGAAATGCTTAATGCTTGATTGTTTAAAGAAAAATCATTGATAATGACATTTAATAACTAAAACTTTTTCTTAATTTTAATTATCGTTATTATTATCGTATTTATTAGATTAATAATCAATGATGGATTAATGCAGCCGATGGGCATTGAATACTAATTTATAGACATAAAAAATAGAAAACCAACGTTATATCATTTTTATACAATTTCGAACATCTTTAAATGTTTTTCCATTTTTATAACTATATTCCAAAATTTATTAAATTTTTCAGCAATAAGTTTTTTTCCCCGCAAGTGTTGAATTGCCACTAAAGCAGATTTAGGAAAGTCAATGAAATTCCAATTGACAGTTAGTTTAAAATTAAACAAGAAATATTTTCAGAGAATATTTATAAAAATACCGGGAGTTGAATGAATTGTTCATAGCAATAACTGCCCGCCAAACGTTATTTTATTTTTCTACTACATTGTAATTTTGTTTCATGATTATGATATCAGTTTAGGTGACACTCAGAAATGATATTAC
Source organism: Araneus ventricosus (assembly GCA_013235015.1). Classification (NCBI taxonomy): domain Eukaryota; kingdom Metazoa; phylum Arthropoda; class Arachnida; order Araneae; family Araneidae; genus Araneus; species Araneus ventricosus. The sequence continues at coordinate 11,578 of BGPR01020866.1, read as the reverse complement.
GAGTTTCCACTAACAAAACGACTTTTTCTTTCTTCCTATAAAAAGTTCCACAAAATCAATAACAAAATTATTAAGAAATGATCCCGAAATCTAATAACTTTGAAACGATTTTTACATCATTATCCAGAGGCCAGAATACAATATCGTGATACAAACGATTCCACCAGCGAAGTAATTGACCACAAGGAAAACCCTCCCATCTTAACAGGCGATTTTTCCTACACTGCATTATCTGTCTTAATTCTATTAATTCGATCATACACTGTTTCATTTATTGACGCATCGATGAAAGCTGGCATAGAATATCGTTATCGGTAAATAAGGCCCGTTTTTCTTATTATTCGGTAGCAATCATCGACTGGCGAGCTATTGTTTTCGTAAATGATATCTTTGCATGACAGATTTTGGCAACGCAGACTTTCCCTTTCGCTTTAAGCTCTTTGGTAAACAGAGAATAATGCCTCTAGATTGATTTTGTTTGGTTTCGGGAGCAGAATTCATTGATTCACTTTTGCGTTGTTAAAGAAATGATAAAACTGACGAATAAAAATAAGTACAAATGATGAGGTAAATTTGCAGAAACGGGAATATATACAACATAGGCAATCTGTTAACTTGCATATAGTGTAAATTAATAAATACCCACTATTTTAACAAAAGAATTAATACAAAGGCCAAATATAAAATGGACCCAGACCGGTATTTTTGCTTTCGCGTATACGAATTATACAAAGAAAATGTATTGTAATCTTCAAACATTTTAGCCTCGATATACTCCCTGGATCAGAAAAATACCTTTTTTGGAATTATTAACAGTCAGTCTTTCTGTGTGAGAGCACGATAACTCAAGACCGGGCCAAGCTCGATAAATGAAATTTGGTCTATGACCTTAACTCCAAAATTGAAAATCTCTGTCAAATTAATCAAAATAAAAAACGAAGCATTTATTAGTGATGATGAATAAATGAATTCGGCATAAAACAATTATTCGGCAAAGAGGTTAGTCTAGATGATTTTATGAACTATTTTCGCATATAAATATTGAAAAACCTGAAAGAAAGAGTCTGTAGTTGTTTGTTTGTGATAAGATGAATGTCAACGTTAGAAGTATCATTCAAGGGCGGATCCAGGGGGGCTCAAGCCCCTTCCCTTCGGGTCTCAAATTATAGACTATCCAGAATGCTATGTGTTGAAGTTTTTTCAACTTTTCTTATATGGACTTTACAGGAAAGTCATTGTAATATAGTTTCAGGTCAGACACAGGTGCCTATTTAGGGGGACAGAAGAGGGGATGACCTCCCCCCCCCACCCCAGAATGGCGCAAAAACTGCCATGTTGGGTGTGTGGGGTTTTCCTTGGTTTTTCCGCTGGGGGGGGGGTAGCGATGATTCAAGGGGCAAACTACTGATTTCTGCAGTACGCAAGTATTGCATACTGCTACAGCACTACTGTGCGGCGATCGTATTAGAACGACGATTGCTGAGGCAGTTTTCAGTGGGGAAAAGGAAATTTTCTCTTAAAAAATAACTTGATATTTTTTAAATTGAATTTTCGAATAGTTATATTAGTTATATTGAATTGCATAAAGGTTAGCAATGAATCGATAACTGCAAAAAGAGAACAAGTCACAAAATAGAAATTTTATAGGAGACGAAAATACTATTATTGATCATTATGAAGCAAAATTTTATTTAAATTTTTCTAAAAATTGGAGGTTATCTCTCAATACATTTCATGTACATTTTTCAGTAAAAAAAATTACCCTCCTACAAAAAAATTTTGTGTCTTGGGCATGTTCCCTTTCTGCAGTAAATGTAGGATATCATTAAAATAAAAAAGTACAGATGTAAAAAAAAAGTTGATTTTAAAGTAAAAATTATATTTTAAATTGAAAGGGCTGTAAAAATGTAGTAATCAACAGCAGTTGAAGAAAGGACTGTTTGCAACTTTTGAAATGAGAAGTAAAACTTTTAAACGCTTGCTGAGGACAACGCATGCCAACAGGTAATGTTGTTCCAAAAGTTTATCTACATTAAATGTTCCAGACTTATTTACGCAGCTCAATGGGCTAGTTTTTGCTAACATTCACAAAGATAGAAAAGTGATGTTGAAGATGTGTTTGACATATTTTGCCAGGAAAAGTAAAATTGGCTGTGACTAATTGGAAATTTTGTGAAGAGGACGAAACTTTTTGAATAAACAAATAAAATGAAATAATTTTAGTCGACTATATAGCCTTTTTGCTAGTTAACAAAAAGCGAAAAATAGTTTTTCCACAGCATCCTTCACAGATTCTTAGATCCACCCACGTATTTAATAAATTTAACAAATTAATTAAAATTTAATCAGTAAAAATTATTTAATTTGAAATTAATAATTGAATTTAGTTAAGTAATTCGTAATTTTTAAGAGTTGAAAACACGAAATTTTTTTCCCACATTACCCCCTCCCTTTAATGAATTCTTAGATCCGCCCTTGGTATCATTATTTTTGTGTTTAACTGGAAATCTATTCCTCTTTGAATAACATGGAAAATCGATTTTTCCACAGAATTTATTCTAAACATATATAGGAATTGATCAAAAGGAAAGGCCTGAAAGGTGTGCGGGTGTTTCCACTATTACCAAACATACTTTCGCTTACCACGCATACTACAGGTACCACCACCACAAATCGAGAAGTGAGATTTCGATCTAGTGTCGAGCTGTATTTTAAAACTCAGGAATATGCAAGATTCTATAGGAAAACGCTTGAGAATAAAATTAAAGGAGAGAGGTAAACTATCTTAATTCCAATTTTGCTAATTTTGATGTTTTTATAGTATTTGCATCGCTCCACAGCATCGTCGGATGGGCTAAATGTTGTAACTGCAGGTTGAAAAGAACAAAAGATAAACGCTCCCTGAAAATGAATTGCGATCTCTTTTGGCTCACCTGTAAATTGTTAAAATTTTTACTTAAGATAGTTTGCCTCTAAGGTGCAGAAAATAAGACACCGAACTTCCAGATTGCTGTTTTTACATTAACTACGTAACCTCGTCAATGAATTTTAATATCTGACGTAAGCTTTTAAATATGTCCTTAACTTCCAACGATTCATTTCATATGCACGTAACATTACAGCAAGATAAGGTTGTTTGTAACGGCTTATCAAATTTATTACCAACCTAACAAAAAATCTTGAATAAAAGTGATTACTCAAAATCTTCCGTCCAGTTCTATGAAGCGTCAGCGACATGCCCAGAAGATTTCCATCATTTAAATGCGAAACCTACTTCAAGCGTCCGGTTGGATGCATTTTAAGAAAAGTTGTTTATGGACCGTGAATATCAATGAAGTCTCGAGAAGAAGAATTACAAATCTTCTGTATTCGCAAAACAAATTTTTTTCAACATATTCAGATTTATTTCAGTAAAGATTTATTGGGCAGATGTCTGTCTGCTCGCATAGAAAAGTAAGCATACTTTTGCAATCAAGTATTCACGGTGTAAAGTTATTATTAGATAAGAATATTAATCTTACTTCTTGGAAATATTATATAGATTATTTTTCTTATTCAAATTATTATTTAAGTCATCACTATAAATCAGAATGAATCAGTTTTTGCTGTAGGTATGATAACGCACAGACGAAGCACGAAAAGTTCTGAGGTTAGATTGTTTGGTTGGCTATGCTGAGAGTTATGAGGGAAAAGCCAGTTTTGACTTAAGTTCAGATAAGTGATACACGCAGTAATTTCGCAAATACTGGCTATTAGTTCCTTTTATTGATGAATAAATGAAAGTTTCCTTGCAAATAATTTACTTATTACTTTTTTTAAAAATTTACTTAACACATTTTTATGCGGAAATAATTTTTTTGCCATCCCATATTTGTCAGAAGAATTTTGCTATGGCCACGAAATCAGAAAAAGATACGTAAATAAAGCATTAATTGGAAGGTTCAGTTTCAGTGGTCCAAGTCCATTAGATTAATTTCTAAGAAAGCATATCTCAAAGCTGATTAGCTGTATTTAAAACAGGGTTCCCGCGCGTCCTTACTTTTACATTTAATCCTTAAAAAAGTCCTTACAAATCCTTAAAAGTCCTTACTTTTACATTTAATCCTTAAAAAAGTCCTTACAAATCCTTAAAAGTCCTTACTTTTACATTTAATCCTTAAAAAAGTCCTTACAAATCCTTGAAAGTCCTTACTTTTACATTTAGTCCTTAAAAGTCCTTACAAATCCTTATTTTTATGCCCCATTTTTAAAAAGTCCTTACTTTTTGCCACCTCAGCTAGAGCAAAATACATGTAGTATTTAGAAAGTGAAAGATCCAAAGAAAAGACTGAAACAAAACAACTGAAACGAAAAGCTCTAGGAGGAAATAGATTTTTTAAAACAAAAGAAAATGTTCCAAACCAAATACACCAAACAAATGGGGAAGCAAATGATTTAGCTAATGAGGCTTAAAAGTCAAAGGACATAAATTTATTTATTCAATCGCATGAACTAAGAAAAACAATTACTGAAAAAAAATAAATAAATACCTTGGATGTAAAATTGAATGAAAAACTTTTGGAATTAAAAGATATTTAATTTGATTGCCAGTTTCATGGGGTTTTTTTTCATCAATTTATTAACTCATATTTTTAAGAGTTTTTGTTGTGTTAAATTTGCAATATATCTTCTATGTTTTATATTATACTTTATCATCTATTAGGTTGAATTTGCAAAAGTGTGACATTTTATTTAAAAATGCGTGCGACAAGTCGTTAAGTTTATTCAATTTAGAGGTCCTTATATTTTGGTTTTTCAGTCCTTAAAAAAGTCCTTGATTTTCTTTTAAGGAAATGTGTATGAACCCTGTGAAACAAGAGTGGACTTCTAATTGTTCTTGCTGTAAGGTGGATACAAATTGAATTATGGAGTTGAATTATTATTACACAGAAAATATAACATTTCTACATTACCATGGCAGTGTTGGTGCAAAATGGACAAAACATGGACGTGGTTCACTTTAACTCTGAAAACTCCATTTGTTAATACTAAGATGACTAACTTTTTTATAATCAAAAGGAGGACACAAATAAATTGACGAAAAATATATCGTAAATAAAAGAAACATTTTATTCATTTCAACAATAATACAGAATACACCATAAAAAGATGTATAATAAAAACATCTGCAACATTTTATATTGTAATTATGCCTATATGACTACTAATTATTATTTAAATGAATATAACAGATCGGCTAGGCATCGATAGCATATGGAGATTTACAGATTAGTCTTCTATTATCGAAAAGGAAGACATGTAGGATGCTTTTCAAAGGATGATAGAACTTATGCAACACATTATATGGAGCAGATAAGAAACATCCGTTACTCCATGAAAAGATAGTACAGAATGTCTCTAGCGAATGGCACAAAATATTCGGGTGCTAGAACAGCCTCATTTTGTGCACGCGTGCATGTGTGTCCAAACATTTAAATTTTAGAAAACACTAATTCGATAGCAGTTTTTGAAATCATATGCAGTCGGTTGAAAAAACAGCTATTTTAACTCTCCTAGCGGCGCAGACGTCTTTTCCCGTTTTTCATGTTCAGTTCAAAAGCAGATGCCCCGTATTTATATGTATATTTTCTTAAACAACCATGGATAGAGTATTCTTAAGATTTCTAACCTGACAGCTAAACGATCAAAATAATTGGGTGCTCGGAGGGTTAATAAATTTTGAGTGTATTTAAAATTTTGTTTCGCAACAGAAGAACAGTTTTCCATTATGTTTCAGAAACTCAAAAATACTTTTAGGGAAGGCAAGAAACCTCCCCCCCCCCCCCCAGAAAACATATGTTAGAGGAAATAATTATGGGGCATCACAAAGAATCTCATCGATTACGTTCAATCCAAAATGTTTGTCCAAAAGTATCCTTCCCCCAAGGGTAAGATTTATTTGAACAAGCCACATGTATACCAGATCATCAATATTTCATTTCCGAACTAAACAAACAAAACAAACTGATTAAGAAACTGTCATTCATTGTTTATTTTCACTGACACTGCAATAATAATAAATAAAAACTTATTAATGATTCTAAGCATAATTTTACAGCAAATATGAAGCACGTGCATCATATTAATAATTAATTCTCGAAGCATCAGCTCATTTCCTGAAAGCAAATAAAGATTGATTAAAACGATTTGATAATGGTTCAGCTTATTAAGAATTCTGTTTCTTATTTGCTTTTATTTATATTATCTTATTGATTTTTTTTTTATTTGTAAATGAGGAGAAAAAATTATTCACGATAATTATGAGCATAAAAGAACTGAAAAATTATCAAATTATCGTGCAGGCGATGTTGCTTTTATTCAGAAATTTTATGTTTTTGAATAATTTCACAGTAATCCCATCGTATAACTTTACTATTTCATTGTTAAGTAAAAAATTATTGCTAAAATAACGGAATTTCAAAACACGGTTTTAGCAGTGTACCAAAAAGTCGAAAATTATTTTTGTTATAAAAAAATCTGAAGGGGAAAACAAATTAATTTCTACTTTTCCGTTCACTAATAAAAGTATGTTTCTTTAAATTTTTTTACAAATTTTATTTATAACCATTTTCAACTTTTTATTATTTAATACATTTCATAATTCATCGTTATAATTAAAATGGATTCTTGAAACCAAGTTTTTCTCAAATTCACTGACAGATGGCGCCTCTTATGCGGAATCAAAATTTAATTAAAATCAATCTATTAATTCATAAGTTCTTAATATATGAAATTTGTTTTGATATCAAAAACACACCTCTGTGCAAAATTTCAGACTTGTAGTGCATCAAGAAGTGATTCAAAACTCTGTACGAACGTGAAAGTAGTTGATTTGAATGTAATACTCATATTTGCTCGTAACAATACTTGAAATTGAAAGGAAACCATGGTTTATATTGTTGATATAAAACGTTAAGTCTGTCTGTTCTCTTTATACGAAATATGAAGTTAACTCATAACGTTGCTGTTAATATGCATCTGCACTAACTATGATGAAAATGAATCCAAATTCTAGTAAGTAATTCGTTAGATACCCATAAATAACTACTTGCATTTGCATCGTCCTCGTCATTTGACTACTTCGTCGTCTGACTGTGGACATTTTATTAAATACCGGAACAAATCAGAGACTTATTTTCAATCACTAACAAAGAATGAAAACCTTGACTGTCCAGTGGCGTAGCTAAAGGGGGCGGTCCGCACCTAGCGGCACTTCAAAAGGGGCGGCAAATCAGCCATGTAGGAAAACAATTTTATAACTAAGAAGAGCACCTGCACTAGCTCAATCACTGTGCACGTAAAAAAATAATGTAGTTAAATCGCATTTTTCGTTTGTGTCAGTAAATTATCGATATGTGAAAGAAAAACTGGCGGTGTCCAGCTGCAGAGATCAAAGGCGTCCAACGATGAATTAAATTACTAATAAATTGTTTTTGCTGGAATTTATTATTATTATTGTTAGGTTTCGGTTTATGTGCCCTATTCAACTCGCAGAAGAAGGGCGGCACGTTGCAAGTTCGCTCCGGAACGGCAAAAGTTGCAACTTGGCAACTGTCCTGTTTTTGTACCGCCCCCCCGAGACTTCTGGTCACTTAAAAATATATATTCTCTTGTAAGAGCTGACATAATCAGTTCACAAACAGCAAACATGTTCAAATTAAACATTCCAGAAGCTCTACTTTTCAGTTGCATAAATTAAACTTCCCTTCATGCAACTGGTTTAATTTATTCTAGTATCGACTTACTACGTAAGGTATTTGCATACAGCACTTTTTTTTTCTTAAACCAAACTGTTGGGTTGGATCTTTTTAGTATTCGTTATTGATACAAACTAGATAATGTTATGCATCACAAATTTATTACCCAAACTGCCCACCTGGATGAATAATTACTACTGTGGATATAAAATCGTTCCGCAACAGCCGAAGGAACAAACATTTTATATTGAAGGTACGATATGAATAATACATGAACAAACTTGAAGCTTCCAAATAAGGAAAGAGTGTTGTATTGAATCAAGTGGACCAAGATGCTTGCTGTTAGCTGTTAATGGTGTTTTATTATAATTATTTGCTTACTATTACTGAAATAGAATCGATCATGGCAGGATGCATTAACCTTGGAACAGGTTTCGGTCTCAAAGCATCGCTTTTATGATGCTTGCGAAACAGTGATTCTAAACGTGAGGAGAATGCAGATTAGCAAAAGGGGGTTGAGGAAAGAAGATAAGGGAGAGAAAACGGCAAAATTCGAAAATCAAATTTCTGACACCAAACAAAGTGGTAATTCCATCAATACAAAAATAAAATGTCACCCATAACCCTCAAATTGCAGGAGGATAAATCTCAAAATTTGCTTTTAAAACAAGGATTCTGGTGGAAAGTAAAGAAAGTTCACCCCTTCCCCTTTTTCACGTCCTCTGGCTCTACCCATTTTACACCTTAGTTATAAATTTACAAATCACAGGTGGGTCATAGAGCAGCACAATTGTTTAAAATTATCTATAGTAGCGGTTCCCAACCTTTTTGACTGTGCGGACCACCTGTTGTGGAAAAAAATATTTTGAGGCCCATTAGCTAAATATACAGTAAAAAAATTTAAACACATATATTTATATATATTATATATGAATGTATATGCCAGTAATTAGTAAAGCTTTCTGTAAAGGATTAAAAATATATTGCTTTAAAATGCAAAATACGAGTGAATACTTTAGAATCTGCTCTGACTTCGACTCTTAACTAGCCGTCCGCGGCCCACAAATACGCTATTCGTGGCCCACAAGTGGTCCGCGGACCATGTGTTGGGAACAGCTAATCTATAGGATGATCATGAGAAAGACAGACAGCACGGAGAAGTGAAATCCAAACTGTTTAATGGATTAGTATCTATCTATCTCTACCCGTAAGGAGAAGGCTAAAAATAGATAAATATACATAATGCAAAAGACATATTGATATCAATTATTTAAAATTCAAAATTTCTGGTAAGAGGGACGGGATTAAAACTGGTATGGATAGCTGAATTTTAGGTAATAAAAGGAATTACTGACCAGATAGCTAAAGAGAACCCTACTAACCTCTAGAGTTTCCGTCTGTTGGCACTTTGTTTTTTTTTTCACACTGGGAACTACAGGCAGTTATTAGAATTCAGAGAGTTGGAGTTGAAAAAGAAGTCTTTCATTGAAAAGATCGTGATTTTTTCCAGGACGTCCACACCCAGAAAAGGCTCAACAGAGAGCTCACCACCGACCAGTGGCGTAGTAAAAGCAAATGTTGCTCGGGGCTATTATTCCTCTCCCCCACCATACATAGCTCTATTAAATTAAAGACACCATCATTTGCCCTTTCGGTGTTCAAGTCTGGCGCCCGGGACATCTACTCCTCCCTCTTCCCATTGCGCCCTCGTCACTAGGCCACTACTGACTGCCATTGAAAAAACTGCACAACTGCAAAAAGCCAGCGAGAGTGGTAGACCCTAGACGTTTTCGTGTACTCCCTAGTAAAAGTGTCAACCTCCTGCAAAAATTCTGCGGACGTTGTCCAAGTCTGGGACCGCCACGAATATTTCAATTTTTATTGCTCTCGATATCGGAAACCGGAGTAAAGCGGAAGGATGACAACACAAAGGTGACAGTTCCCCCTCTTCCAACTTTCTCGTCCAGTGACAAAGTATGGCACGTCATTGTGTAATGAAGAAAACCGAGTATTCATTTTGGACACCTTCTTTTCGACCGACTGAAACCGAAATCTGATACAGGCATACAATTTTGGTAAAAAGACCATATACCAAATTTCAGTTAGTTAAGTCGTTGCATTTTGAGTTACCACTTTCACATACACACGAATATGCAGTCGGACAGACTATCAACCCGTAGACGGATTTGGCCCAAAATCTGGGAGATACCTATAACTCTGATGATAAAGCTATATACCAAATTTTATCCATCTAGACCCTTGCGCTTCATAGTTATCGTGTTCACATGCACATGGGCAGACAGATTGACAGACTTCCTGTTAATGGATTTCATCCAAAATTTTAAAAAATAATTCTACAATTTCGGGTGTGAAGACCACATACTAAATTTCATCCGTCTAACTCAATGCATTTATGAGTTATCGTGTCTAGAGAGAGAGAGAGAGAGACACATGATTCCAAAAATGTATTTTTCGGACACAGGGAGGTAGGTGTGACACGTGAAGTATCGAGAAAACCTCGAAGTCGAATTTTTTTAACGGTTACAATGCTTCCTCTTAGTACACTTCGAATAAGAGAAAATAAAGATACAGTAAAGCTCCAGTGAACCGAACTCGGGTGAATCGAAATCTGGTTTATCCGAAATGCCTCTATAATCGCAAATCTAAAAAAACACGCACTGTACTCCCCATGAATAACTGAGAAGGTGAGAGCGATCTGGGCTGTGGCTAGCGGAGAGGTGAACGCCCGACCTAAAAAGGTAATTTTAACTTTAATAAAGAACATAAGTGTAGTCTACAAAGAGAGTTCTGAATTCGTTTTACACTCAAAACATTTCAGAATTAAATACTGTAACTTAGAACAAAGTGGAAAACTAAAACAAGATGGAGGAATCTGGCTTTGCATTTTTTTTCAAGAGTCACACAAAGCAGAGATTCAAACAGTTTTTTTTTTCTTTTACTTTAGTTCAGCAGTGGCGTTAGAGTTTGCCCGAGAGGGGGCACGGTATGCCCGACGGGAGACACGGTATGCCCAAGAGGGGGCACGACCTGCTGAATGGGGGGGGGGGGGAGATGTGTTATCATAGGAGGCGAAAATTAGCGCCACATCTTTATTTATCAACTAGTTGAATACCCCGTACAAAAAATTTCCCCCGACGGGGTACAAAAATTTTCCCGCTCCCCCCACTGGCTCCACCACTGCTTTAATTTAGTTTAGTCTCTTGCTAATTTTGGTATTTGAAAAAAAAAAAATAATGCTGCAACTTATATGCATACTGATTCAAAATAGTAATAAACGTTCATGGTTTATCCGAAAAAATCGTTATCCAAAACGCATCCCTTTAGTTAAGTTAACCGGGAGTATTACTGTTAAAAAAATGCTAGACACTGGGATGTGTTTTCCTTTTACCTGAAAATTTCGCTTCATTGATTCGGACGTCGTGTATTTTTTTGAAACTCGGGGCAAAATACACATGCCAGAACATTCTCACAGTCGATAATAGGTCGGTTTACAATGTTTCTCGGAAAACACACGAGTTGCCTATCAGATAACAGCGCATTTAACTCCGGCCATCTCGGGCAGACTCTTCCCGGGGCCTGTATAATTATGAGTTTCCTATGGCAGATCTGTCACGGAGATCTGCAATCCGTCATCCGCCCTGACAGTTTGAGTCGATGGCTGAAAAGAAATTTTCTGCAGAGACTGAGCCGCTCATGCAAGATTCGCATTCGCATTAGAAGAGCAGCACGCACGCGGAGCAGTGAGTCTATGGTTGGGAATAGTTACGTGATTCCGTGACCGAGCTGGTGGGTGGTGGTGGGAGCTGTCGGCTTTTGGAAAG